>SKCR01044148.1:0-88267 GCA_019454045.1 Zanthoxylum bungeanum
GCGTCTCATTTCATGCATCAGGTCTGTTCCCGTTCGAACGCGTTTACGAACGCAACACGAACGCGCATGCATTTTTGCCTTATCATGCATCAGGTCTCACTTCCGTTCGAACACGTTCACGAACGCCATACGAACGCGAGCATTCTGTCTCATTTCCGTTCGAACGCGTTATCAAACGCCATACGAACGCGAGCATTCTGTTCCATTTCCGTTCGAACGCGTTTACGAACGCTACTCGAACGCGAGCATTCTGTCTCATTTCCGTTCGAACGCGTTTACGAACGCTACAACGAACGCGCACACACTGAACTGAGTCTGTCTTATCATATTCATGCATAATTGCCTCTTGGTTGATCTTTCTTGTGTTATATAGCCAACTGTATTATTTGTATTCAAGCATGATTAGGCTGTTAGCATGTTATTTGGTTAATAGGTTCATGAGATAGTACTCAAGCATGATTATGTTGTTCTTAGTTTCCCATATCATAGGATTGAAATATGTTCATGAGATTGCCATGTGATGTTGCATGTTGTGATGAACTTGTTGATGTATGCATATGAATTTAGAAGCATGATATTCTGGGAAATAAATGTATTTAAGCCTGGTTAAATTATTATATAAATCCTTTTATTACAAGTGACATAAGTAAGGGACCATTCCGAACCCAACGGTTTGAGGTCTTCCCTTGCGAGGGGTGAGTGCGGCCTTAATCTTTGTCCCGGTTCACACCGGGTGGCGACTCCATGTTATTCGTACTTCCCAAACTAGGCCGCGAGCCTAGGAACGGCGTCGCCCAGGTCCTGTGTCCCACACTGCCTGTGGAGCTTGAAGATAAAACGTATTGCGCACTGAAGAAGTTAAATCTTGATCTACAAGCAACTGAAGAGAGAAGGCTCCACCAACTCAAAGATTGGAGGAATTTCACATACAGCCTTTCGAGAATGCCAAACTTTACAAAGAAAAGGCCAGAAGAGACATGATGAGAATTTAGTGTGCATACAACTGGAACTGGGGTGCGGGTATTATTCAGCAAATCAAGGTTGAAACTTTTCCCTGGGAGGTTAAAATCACGTTGGTCAGGTCCATTCTTAATCACCCAAGTTTTAACCGATAGAGCCGTTGAGTTACATGATCCCAACTCCAATAAAACTTTCAAAGTTAAAATCAAGCGTGTCAAGGACTATTGGGGAGAATCATTGGAATGACAAAAAGAAAGTGTCACACTTTCAGATCCAGCGTAACGTTCGGGTAGTCATGACTAGCTGACGACGTTAAACTTAGTGCTAATAGGGAGGCAACCCATGCAATTTTTGTATATATTAAGATTTGGGTTTATTTTTGTGTGTTTTAATTTTTGTAGGCAAAGTCACATGACAGGATGGAAGACATTCTCACTAATCTTCGCAAGCAATTTCCGTCTCTCCCTCAAAACTCTATGATGAAAGTCTACAAAGCTCGATTGGAACGAATGAGACTTCTGATGAACAAAGGTATTTCAAATGAAATTCGTTGGATTATTGAAGCACGAGTCCAATTGGCAGGTGAGTCCTCTGACTCTTTATTTCATATCTGCATGGTTTAGGAAGAAGCACCTATACTAAAAGAGAAGAGCTAAAAAAATGGGTGTTTGCTATAAATGTACACGCATGACATGTAGTACTCGTTGTCGTTCTTTAGGAATGGTGTCTGATAACCGTGAAGATAAAATTAAATTCATTAGGATGACTTCAGCAAGGAGTCTTTGGATGATATATCATTGACTCTTGAGACGTACCCAGTGGATATTGCATCACGTAATTCACATGTTATATACAACAGTTTCGAAAAGAATGACAACAATTAAGTCTCAGGAATCGGACTCTAAAAGACCCTGTTTGCAAATTTATAAGAAAATTGGATGGGAAGCTTGTCCCTGACGCATAGATATCATTCAAGCCATTACTTCCTGTAAATATTACTATCTCTTTGTCGTTAACTAATAATTGAGATTTGTTTGTAATTTTCTTTATTTCTCCGACATGATCCATAATTTTTGACTTTCACGATATATTTTACTGTTTAGCTAATAATTGTCATTTGGCAGGCACTAGTGGTAATTATTACTCATCCCTTTTCAGGTTCTATAAATTCAGCTCATCATTGCACTCTTGAAGACATCCAGGGTTGAGAAATAAAAAAATGGAAGCAACTTCAAGAAGACGAGTTGTAAACATCTGTGTATTTTGCGGTACTAGTGTTGGTTCTAAACCATAGTTCGTTGAGGCAGCACAAGAATTGGGTCGAGTCATAGTTGGGAGGAATATGCACTTAGTATATGGCGGTGGAAATCTTGGACTAATGGGGTACGTTTCAAGGGCTATACATGAATGAGTTAGTCAAGTTCTGGGAATCATCCCAAAACCTTTGGCAGAGGCGAATCTCATAGGACCATCAAACAGAGAGAAACTTGTCATGTCAGATATGTCTGAATGACTAGTTGAAATGATTAACCGTGCTGATCATTTTATTACTTTGCCATGTGGCTTGGGCACGATGGAGGAAACTTTTACAGTGTTATCTTGGGCAAACTTGAACATACACCAGAAACCGATTGGACTATTTAATGCTGATGGATTTTATGACTTTCTTTGTGTGTTTTTTTGATGATTTCCGGAGAAATAGGTTCGTGTCAAAACCTGCAAAAGATATCCTCTTCACTGCCAGAACTGCCCATGATTTAATTGACCAAATCTTAGCATTTGAACCACAAATTGACCATATCCTTTCCAATCTAAAATGGTCCGATAATGATCGTGGTAAGAAGCATAGGATAAATCTGGATCTTAACATTTAATTTCCTTTTTAGATGTAGAATTTTAGCTAACCAGGTATTGTATCTAAACTCTTTCTTCTGCTTTTTAGACGTTGGGGACAATGTCTCAATTAGGTTTGGGGGAGGGGAATAGTTGATTAGTATTTTATTTTTATTTTTAGTTAGTTGTTTTATTTGATTTTTAGTCAAAAAATTTCAAAAAATTAATAAAAGTAATAAAAAATTTTGTTTTGTGTTTTTAACTTTACTAATTAGGTGAAATTGGTGTGAGATAGTTGTGTAAGGAATTCACCTCTCAGACGTATCTCAACCTATTTCGTAACAAGTTTATTTTTTGTTTATTTCCTTTTGAATTATTTAATTTTTGAATTCTCCATAATACTGATTAAATTAGATCTTCATATGCTCAGTTGACAGGTATTATCAACTTGCATGGTAACATACAACCATGAGTTGTAATTGAAAAGTTTGTAATATTCAGTGCTCTAGTTTAATTGGAAGAAGCATTTAAAAAAGTGATGAAAACAAATTATGTATATAAATAAATTAACATCTGAGATTCGAGAAATTAAGTCCGTAGGGGTATTTTAACACCTAATGCTCTAAAGCCAACTGGTTTGGGAGTCACTGGCCCAAAGCTCGTTACATGATTGAAGATGTTATAAAAAAAAAGAAAGATATCTAAAATCCGAGTAATTAAGTCTGTAAGGGTGTCTTAACACCCAGTGCCCTAAAGCAACTCGCTTGGGAGTCATTGGCGTAAAGCTCCTTTCATGGATTGAAGATATTGTAAATAAATAAATAAATAATCAGAAAAAAAAAATTTCCATTGCTAAAAAAAGGTGTGAATTCTGATATAACTTTAGGCAAAAATATTACTCTCTTTTCAACTACACTTGTGAATATTGTGGGCACAATGATTTGATTAATACCTTGTTGGTTGTGTATACGGAGAATGGTAAAAATAATAGGAGAATTTACTTCTTTGGTAATTTAGAAAGAAAGAAAACAACTACTAACTTGGATAAGAAGTTTCACTTGCTTAGTCACTAACTTGTTTATTCTATTTTCTCTTGTCTTTTTGCTTTTATGTGCATTAGATTGACGTTTGTGGGTATCGTTGCTGTAAGCCCTCACGAGACTACAACTCGTCCACTAGGGACACCTAGGGGTTTAAAGGCTTGTTGCATGCGCTAAATGCAACCGTGATCCCTATGAGAGTGGCTTAGTTTAATTTTATTTTAAAGTAGTTTATTGCATTTTATTTTGTTGTTTTGCTCGAGGACTAGCAAAATATTAGGTTTTGGGGTGTGACAAGTGGTAATTTTTCAATATTTTGTTTAGTTTATTGAGTTTTGTTAATATTTTGATGTGTTTAGTATTATTTTATCGATAAATAAAATAACAGGACTCTCTAGAATCAAATCACGGCTTAAACGGCGAAAATCGGATGAAAAATGGCAAAATTAGAATTCTGCGTCGTGACGCGCAACACTTCTGCGTCGCGACTGCTAAAATATATCGGCAACGTGTAAACATCACAACAATCTTGCTATCATGCCGGACACGTGTCATCATCCCATGCTGCCAACATTACACGCCATTGCTTACGTCAGCGTCGCGACGGGCACAACTTCACGCATCGCGACGCTGAGTGACCGCGTGATCACACACGTATAACGCAAGCACACATTTCATTCAAGTAGTGTAAGATGTATCGATCCCACGAGGACTTAATACCTAAGCTATTAATTTATGAAGTCAAATGTTTACGAGTATCTAAAAGATTGGTGGTTTGATTGGATGGTGACTTAAAAATAAAACCAGTAAATAAAACAGTACGAAAGTGAATTAAAGGTAAAATCAATATTATTAAACTATCTAGGGTTGTGAATTCTTCCAATATCCATTAAAGATGAAGTAGTTGTTTCAGGTTTGTGTAATATATTGGTTTATTAACCTAGAACATGAATTTATGCAAAAACCTCTTCCGATGGTCAGATACAAATACCCAATATAACTCAATTAATCATTGTAGGACACAGAAATCGGCGACGCTGTTCCGGGCTCGCGGCCCAGTTGGGAGTACGGAGTAGCCCGCGGGGGACTAAACCAGAGAAATAAAATGGAGTCGCCACCCAGTGTGAACTGGGAAATGATTTAAGGCCGCACTCACCCCTCGCAAGGGAAGACCTCAAACTGTTGGGTTCGGAATGGTCCATTACTTATGCCACTTGTAATGAACGGATTTGTGCAATAATTTAACCAAGTCTACACAACATACATTTGCAAAAGTAATCTACATCTAAGTTCATATACAGCCTAAATATAAGTTTGTATGATTAAAAGTAAATTCTCATAATGACAAACGTACGATATCACACAATGAGCATGTTGAATCATCAAATACCAAGAATATATAAATAATCACTTAAACACAAACGTAAATTAAACTCCTATTGCGAAAGGTATATAACTAAATCATGCATAAAGAAATTACGTACTAACGGCTAAATCATGCTTAGAAACAAATAACATACTAACAACCTAATCATGCTCGAATACAAGGTTAGATGAAACGAAATATATGAATCTCTCAAGTGGTATGGGGCATTGTATCCCGAGTGCAAACCGCAATACCGTCCATTCGGATTCGGCTACGAAATTTATGTCGGGTTTCCATCAGATATACCGCAAGAGAGAACACATATTCCGTTCATCTGGAAATCACATCATACACTAATCCACGATAATCATGCGAAATAAAGTAATAAAATAACTAAAAATAAAGGATACTAAAGAAAAGGGGTGCCCTCAGGTCTAACCTCTTTTGTCGTCTCTCGAAAGTGCGGTAGAAACGTCGCCGGAATGGTTGGTGTTTCCCCTGTTTTTACTGGTCCTCTAACTCAGATTTACCACTATTTTACTCGCTGTTTTCTTCGTTTTCTGTCGCTGTTCTGGACTGTTTTTGCTGCTATTTTGCTCGTTGTTTGGGGACGGTTTTGGTTCAATATTTTGGCTATTTTGGGGTATGTTTGTTCACTGTTTTTGTCTCGTTTAATGGGTGATTTTCAGAATTATTTTGGGGACTGCAGGGGGCGGTTTAAGGGACTGTTTTGGAGTCAGTTTGTTGGCTTTGTTTAGGGGCTGTTTCTGGCTGACTTGGGGTCAGGCTTAGTGCGTTTTATTGTTGCTTGGGTGGAGGCTGCTTGTGTGTCTCGGCTGGCTATTTTGTTGCTCAGATTTCGGTCAGGAGTGAGGCAGTGCTGCTATGGGCGTGAGGGCTGCTTATGTGTGTAGTTCACGTTGGTGAGAGTGAAGGGGCTGCGTGGATCTAAGGCCATTATGAAGGCAAGGATGCTATGTGCTTGTGGCACGTTGGCTAGGTAAATGAGGGGCAGTGGCGTGATGGTTGCTCACGTGTATGGCTGGGAGAGAAGGCGTGAAGTGTGTGTTTCAGAGGCATGTGCGTGGCTGTGTAAGGGTCAGTTTGTGGCACGTTGGCTAGGTAAATGAGGGGCAGTGGCGTGATGGTTGCTTCAGTAGAGGGCTGTGCCTGAGTATGTTTTGAGAGAGAAAGGGCGTGGCTGATGCATGAAGAGGGAGTGGGCGTGTGGTCTGAAGTGTCGTGAGTGACTTGGCTTTAAGGGGGGTTAGGTTGTTTCTATATGATTTATTTTGCTGGTTGTGAGTGGAGAGAATGTGGCTTAGGGTTTTTGGTTAATTGTGTGTTGTCGAAAGAGAGATGAGATCCTTGGCGGGGTTTTGTTGTTGTTTATTCACGTGTGCATGGGTGGATTTAGGGTTTATTATTTGGTGAGTTGCCGAGGGTTCATGGGAGAGGAGGCGTGAAGGATTCTTTTCGTGTGCCTCTCTAGGGAACATGAGTTTTTTTATTTCTTTTTATAATGGTAAGGGTTGAGGTTGAGAGTGAGGCTAATTAATGTTTTTGTTATTTGGTGAAAGGTGGGAGTGTGGATCATTTATTAGGGGGCAATATATTTAATGGAAAGAGTGGCTTTTGAAAAGGGGGTGTGCTTTATTGAATTTGGACGTGAGGTGCTAAAGTGATGTGAGGGTTTTGGCTTCTTGTGATTTGTTATTTGTTGCTTGGTAATGTGAGACATGTGCATTGTGGAATTTGTGTGTGAAGGAGAGAGAAAAGTTAGGTTTATTTAATTGGTTTTGTTTCTTTTGTGAAGTGTTGGGCGTGGGTACTAGTGAGTGGGGTTCAATTAATTTGTTCACGTGGAGGAGTTGCTTTGGTTTATTTAATGAGTTTATTTTGTTTGTGATGTGTCTTATTTGTTTTGTTGAATTTGTGTAGTGACGTGGGGCATGGGGGTAGGTTTAATTAATTGATTCGTTGAATTTGTGTGGGTAGTGGTGTGTGGTAGGGTTTTGGTTTAAGGTTCGGACCGGGGATAAATTTTAAAATAGAGGCCTCACGAGCAAACCTGAAGCTAAGCAAGCGAATTAAATCCAATAAGATGTCAATTCTTGACTTTTCCCTTCCGACGTCCGTTTCCCGCGACTTCCGCGACATAAAAGGTAGTGCCTCCTTACGAGGCTCATCATCAGGACTTATATGCAAATATGCAGTGCCTACAGTCGCCCCCACTTTGATGGGACTTGTGCAGTGTGTGACAATGACAGTTCTATCAAAGTTTGTGCAATGCATTTTTACTTACCTGGCTCGCCAGGTGCCACCTGACTTGCCTGTTGCTTCGAATTGTGTGGGTTTGTTTGCGCCATACCCGGCGTGCTAAACCCCATGCCGAGGCATCGCGATTGCGTCTCCATACCCAGAGTGTCGCAGTAGTATCTCCGTACCCAGAGCGTCGCAGTAGTATCTGCACGTGTCATTAAACATATCAACACATTTCATACATTGGTTCCACACTCAGACCAAACTAAACTGAAGTCTGGAAAACTTCGTTAAAACTATTTGTAAAAATTTTACACCTCGAGTACGGAAGCGTACTCTACTTGAAGATATGCTTAACTATGAAAATGTAACAACATCTTTGTTGGGGTTTTGGCGCGGGCGCATCGGAAGCTCGCGGTTCGGGTGAAATCGTAATTTTAAAACTTTTTAAATTACCAAATAATTATTCAATATCCAATATGAATAATTCATTCATATTTCACCTAAACATATTTATTCGATATCAAATAACGACATAAATAGTTAAGAAACATCGTGAAATATTTACTAAAATATTTTTCCGTAAAATGGCATAAAACACATTTTTGACCAAACCGACTACCCAATGCACATGGGGGCTGCCCAAGTCAGCCCCAACAGTACCAGGGCAGTTCATGGGCTGCCCAAACAGTGACCAATTCACTGTTTGGGCAGCTGTCACCCGGTTGGCTCAAAAGTCACCCAGTAATGCCATTTTTGGCCGTTTTCACTTATTTCAACTCCGAAATAATTTCCGGTAATTGTTCTAATACCCAAAATATATCCAATACATTTATAAAACTTACTTTTCATCACAAAAAATATAGAATTTCCAGATCTAATTTTTGTAACAAAAATATCATTTTTCATGCTTTAAATCCAATTTTCTCAACATTAATCATATTAATTGTTACACCAACCAAAGTCACCACAAATGAAGAACCCAAGAAAAATTATAGGAGTTACAAGAGTGGTCAGAACACTCTAGAATGGAAACAAGTCATCAAATGATAAAATTGAACTAATAGTATAATAATATTATCCAATCTAACTTCACACATGCGTTTAGCCTCCAAATCCATCCTCCAAATCAAAAAGTGTTGGGTTTCTCTAAGGTCCCAAGGATCACAATAAGCAAGAAACATACATGTGAATACATCAAAGAAGTTGCGGAATACTTACAATGATCGGTTGAGCGATGCGAGGAACAACAAAACTTCAAGCTTTTCCCTCCAAGGTTCTCGACAGTAAGCTCCATTTATGCTCCTCCATTTTCGGCCATGGATGTCCCAAGCTCCAAGATTTGTGATGTGTATCCCATTCTCACGAAATTAGTTCCCTATCACCTTCGCAAGACCCCAAATGTGTGCTAGCACTCTTGATTTTGCAACAAAATCTCTTCTTTGTTCTTGATCCATTCGGCCAAGCCAAATGGGAGAGAATGAAGTTGGCCATTCGGCCAAGGGTGGAAAATCAAGAAGGCTTTTTCTTCTAATCAAACAAGAAAAAGACTTCTGCGCTAAAAATGGTTATTTTGGTTTTGGATGTTAAATGTTAAGCGAAGCGAGCGGAAGGAACGTAACGGAGAGTTCGCTCTGTCCCATATCTCCGACGCACTTCGCAGGCGAGAAAGATGAAGAAGAAAATTGCCCTTGGCCAATTCTTGTGAGGGGAGAGAGAGAGATCAATGTGTTTTTGGTTTTGTGTATCTAATACACAAATTGAAAAGTCAAAATACCAAATAAAATATTGATAAATGTCTTTCAAGCCATCAAAAGCTTTCCAACCACTTACATCAATCATGAATAGTGACATTGTGTCAATCACTCAAAGTGATGTGACTTATATCACAAGAATGACTAATGATGTGACGCTTGATGTGACTTGTGGGCCGCACTTAAATTCGCAATGCGAGTGCGCCCGCAAACACACCCGGGCTCGGGTTCGCTAATTCCAAATTAACGAATTTTCCGTTGCGATGAAATTAAATAATTATGCCTAGCAAAATTACTATTCACATTGCTAACGAATTAATTCTAAATTAATTTGTTCGCCCGAATTAAATTCTAAATTTAATTCCGCGTCGAAATCCAATTTCGTATAATATATCGAATATATTATTTTATCGATTAATTCCAAATTAATCGTTCTCTCCCTTAAATAATATTTTATCCCAGATAAAATATATCCGTAATTAATCTCAGATTAATTTTCTCTCTCATCTAATTAATCCCAGATTAATAAAGTGCGAGTCATACGTCATCGGTGAATCTTCGGGAAGCGACCCATGAGATCCCCAGATATGTTGGCAGTAAATCTGGTTGTCGGACTATCCGAACACGTACGTACCTAGTACTACGTTTGTACCGATGTACAAGACAAGGTTGGCTTCTAGCAAAGCGCCATGTGTAGGCCCTGCATTTTTGCATATAAGTCCCGATGATGAGTCTCGTATGGAGACACTACCTCTTTAGTTGTGGAAGCCACGGGAAACGGACGTCGAAAGGAAAAAGTCAAGAATTGACACATTGGTGGATTTAATTCGCTGGATGAGCTTCGGGTTCTCTTGTTGGACCTCCGTTTCAAAATACATCCTTAGCCCAAAACCAAAGACACATGCCCACCTAACCCAAGCCCATTAATGTTGGATAATATGACCCATAGCGTCACTATTTGCACATATCATTGTGTTGTTGTAGCAAATTAACTATGTAACAAGGAAATTGCACTATCTTCATTTTGTGATTAGATCACCATAGATATATAAATGAAGAGAGGTCCCTATGATTAGTTCCTGGATTGAGATGATATGAGACAGTATCAGTCCACGAAGGATTAATCATTAAATATCCCTAGCCGTAGTATTATCGAGACTGGACATCGATAATGCGGAATAGGCTAGTATTGCACTTGTGAGCGTTGTGAGGGCACAACGGCATAGTTCTCATATATATAAGTATTGGATACTTGTGCAACTGCGATAGGAGGTCGTGTTTCACCGATGGTACGGGAAACAGCTTCGCTCTGGATAGACCCTTCGGAATCCCATTGGTATTATGACTAGGTGTCTATGGGAGGCCGAAATCAAGTAGGTGTGTATAGTCTTAACCTGAGACTTGCATCGCTAATACTTACGACAATCGGTAAACTTTGGTTTTGGTGGTGGGGGATCTTAACTGGTTCTGTGTTCACCTCTTCTGGGTTTATCAGGAATCGTAGTGTATTGGATGTGATGTCAAGATGGAAGTGTCACTCCAGTCATATGGAGATGATGTCATGCAGGATACGGTATTAGTGCTCTTCAGTGATGCGCATCCAATCGTGATATTATGACCAGGTCATGAATATCCGATTATAGAGACTAGTTACCAAACATCCGATATGTGTTTCGGATGGGGCAGACACTTATCCAGCCCCAGCCCTAGCACGTGACTATCCGATACTGGGCCGATATGCACAATACAATTGTATACTACGCTTGATACAGATCTTTGATATTCTTTGATGGATATGTCCGGAGAACTTGGTAGACTTGGTGCTTTGCTAGGAGTCGACCTTGTCTCGTAAATCGGTAGAACGTAGTACTTGGTACGTACGTGATTCGGATACTCCGAGGACCGTATTTACTGCCAGCTTATCCGGGGATCTCATGGGTCGCTTCCCGATAATCCACCGATGACGCACAACTTGCACTCTTGAATAATCTGGGATTATATAGAAGAGAGAGAAAATTAATCTAGGATTAATTACGGAGATATTTTATCTAGGATAAAATCGTCTAGAGAGAGATAACGATTAATTTGGAATTAATCGGTAAATTAATATATTCGATATATTAAACGAAATTAGATTTCGACGCGGAATTAAAATTAGATTTTAATTCGGGCAAACGAGTTAATTTAGAATTAATTCGTTAGCGACGTAAATAATAATTTCGCTAGCCGCAATTATTCGATTTAATTAACGTCGCGACGTAAGCTCGGTATTTCGGAAATATCGAACCCGAACGCGTGAGTGCACGTGGGCCCACTTTCATTTGGAAACGTGTGGGGCCCACATGACACATGTCATATTATGCATTATTTAATTCTAATGCATTGCATGGTGATAGTGTACATTGCACTCAATGTCATTGCATGGAATTGAGTGTTTGACACTCTAAGCCATTGCATGATTTGTGTCATAAATTTTTATTAATTTAATGAATATTATGCATAAATATAAATTGATTTTTGGTAACAAAATTAATTACACAAAACACATTTTTCTCTCAAATTCTCTCATCTCTCTCACGCCCAAGTGTGGCTATTCTTCACTGGTTTTGAACCAGTTTGGGCGTGAATAGGGAAGCCAAGAGTGGTTTTCATGGTGAAAATTCAAGTGCTAGCACACTTACAAGTCTTGCGAAGGTGGTAGGGAGGTTCGACCATGAGACGGGATCCATCCGACGAAGCTAGGAGCTCCGTTTCTTCACTCAAATTTCTGTTTTGCAGGGCAGTGGACTGCCAGCAGTTTGGCGTGAAGGGCAGTACGTTTTTGGCCTTGATTCGTCTTCAAATCGACATAACCGATCAATGTGAGTATTCCGCTACCTCCATTGATGTATTCACGCATTATTTCATGTCTTGATTTGATCTTGGGACCCTAGATAATAACAACAATGGCATCAAGAGCTAATGTTGCAAGCATGAAATTTTAGGGATTTAAAATTTTGGTAAATGTGATTTGAGCATGATTTGAATAAATTGTTTGTTTGAGTATGTTTATAACATGTTTATTTCATTTTGGTTGGACTAATTTGATGAAAAATGATTTGGAATTAATTTTTTCCCCAAAATATTTGTCCTTGGCCGAATGGTTTGATGATTTTTGGATCTTGGATTTTTGATTTTTAATTCATTTGATGAGTTAGAATCGATTAGGTTGATGTTAATTTGAATCGAATTGGATTGGATTTCGAATTGGACAAAACCCCAAAATCTTTGAGTTTGGCCGAATGTGACTAATGCCCTAATGTCTTGGTAAATTTGATTTTGATAATTGGATGTATTGGAAATCATTCGGGATATGTTATTTAATGTCGATTGCGGATTAATTGGATTGAAACCGAATTGGACATGAAATCCTCCCTTGGCCGAGACCTTTAAGCATGTAAGATGGGTTTGATTTTTCAATTTGGTGTGTGGACATATGATAATGAATCAAGCATGATTAATTGGACTAATATTGGTGTTTTAGAAATCTTGAATTTAGTTGATTGATCATGTAATACACTTGGTAATTAATTTGGGAAAATTGGATTTTTTGAATTTAATTATTTGGGCCTAATTTTGGAAATTGGATTTAAATGTTGTATTTGGGCCTATTGGGCTTGATTTATCAAGTTTGGTTTAGGCCAAATGGATTGGATCCAATTGGGCCCAAACCTTGACCATAAAGCCCAAATGCGACTTAATGAACCTTTAAAGTTCAATTGGGCCTAATGGGCCAAGATTGATTTATGGGCTTATGGGGTAAATCCCGGATTGGACTTTGGTTATCGGTTTGACCCGAGTTGACCAAAAGTCCACGCCTTAAGAAATCAATCAAAAGCCCATTGGACTTTAATTGAATTGACGTTGGACGTTAATCGGTCTTTGAGACGCGTTACGATTAGATTTGGAATTTAAATCGTAAAAGGTTTATTAAATAAAAGTGTAATATTTAATTTGGAATTGAATAGTGAATTAGTATTAATACATGTTAAATTAGATTTAATGATGTAGTTTAATTTAATTCATGAATTCGTACTTTAAGTACTTATTCGCAAAAACGAGTTTGACTCGAACAAAATCAAATCGTTGTTTGAACATTGGATGATCACTTAATTATCAGATTAATTAATTTGATTAGATTGATTGATAGCATGCTTATGTGTGTGAATACGTGGTTGTGTTGAATGAATAATGTATATCGGATGGATATTAGTCGGGTGGGCAATTTTAGAAATTGTTGTAATAAATTCGATTTATTAAATTGGACCTGCGTGTCCAGCCTTATCACCTTCTTTCTCTTTGTATTCTCTTCTCACCTATTCCCCTATATGTATATGAGGTTTTCTTTAGAAGTGTAGTGTAACGGGTAGAAGTAGTACAAGTGCTAGCTGGAGTGAGAAAGGGAGAGATTTGATCTAGGATCAATGTGTTAAGTATCCCCGCATATCATTATTATTTTATTTCATACTCGCTTTATTATGTATTTAGAATGCATGTTTAAGGGTGTATGATGATGAGACCTTAACAAAGATAATTAAATTGGTAGCCAATTTGCACGCGAAAATCCCTCAATCTATATTAAGCAAATATCCTTCCATTGAATGATTCTTGTTCAAGATCGAAGTTGGCATTGGTTTTTGTTTTTGACCAAAGTCAAGACCTTGTCAATCAAGGATGTACTTGAATCATGAGAGTTTTGTTGCATATCGGTGTCTGTCCAAATCGTGATTTTTATTGGCCAAAGTCAGATCATTTTTTGTCCAATGACATTGATTACGAAACTTTCCTCGTCAATGGGTCCTGCTTAACTGGAATCATTAGGTTTGTTTTTTGTGCCAAAGCCAAGGCCTAGATGATTCGGAGGATAGGGTTAGGAAAATGTAATGGATACATTGACATTATACATATGTTTCGGACTTGGATGTCCACCTAACCGGATCTAGGAATTGGATGAGATCCAATTGATATGTGAGATCTACCTAGTTAAATAGCATACAGCTTTTTATTGGCCAAAGTCAGGGTTGTGTGTTATTTAATAGGATCCTAGCCCACTAGGAAACACGGTTTCCCGAGTACTACTCCACAGAGGGTTAGAGACTCGACGAAAATAGTGGGAGGCAAGTATTGAATTTGCAACATTCGTTCGAATACTCGCTAAACACGCATTTTTATTTTTACTCGTCATATTTATTAAAAGTATTAGTTGGACTAATATTTTATGTTGTTTTAAATTATATATATAGTTGGGACTATATACAAACTCATTCAATATATAGTTGATTTTATAATTGGATTATAGTAATCAATATAATTGAATTAAAATGATAGTTGATTTTATAATTGGATTATAGTAATCAATATTAAAATTATAGTTGATTAAATAATTGGATTATTGTAATCATATAATAAATAGTACCTTATTAAAATTGATTAATAGTTGGACTATTAAATCAAGATAGAATTGAAAGGTTGAAATATTTAAAATATTAATCATTGGATTAAATGTTTTAAATGATTTAATTTTCAATTGAGAATTAATAATAGGTAATTTTTTGATAAAATAACTTATTATGACTAAGCCCATAATTAAGCAAATAGTAGAGCATAAAGTCTTTGGAAGATTTATGTGATGATGACTTTAGTGCTTAATTAATATACTTATAATAAATCTATATCTTTAGATTTAAAAGTATTAAAGTTGCAATTAATAATTCTTGGAGAATTAATTGACTATTCTAGTGGAGAAAAGTCAAAGTTTGCAATTGGGCATGTAGCACAAGGTGCACATCGTTTCGATATTCCGAAACCCAGGCTTGGCCAAAGGTTTGTGAAATATTGAAAAGATAATTGACATATCCCAAAGTGACTACCATTTGGATATGGAAGACACGAAGGAATTAAAGAAAGGGCGAGGCTCTAACTTTAAAAATATTTGTCAAAGTTATGTTCACAACTAGTATTAAAATTAGATTTTAAATACTTAGTGTGGTACATAAAATATATGTATTGATGTTCAGAATCCGCTATGAGCTGGATACTGACTTCAAGCCGAGATTTCTCTGCAAATTGGAAACGGGACGAAAGTCGCTGTTTCGACCGTAGATACCTAAGTTTAGGAACTACCCTTTTGGGTATGTACTTAAATTAGGAAATGTTATTATGCAACTAGTTTGACTAGAGACATTATCTCTATATCAGTGTTTAATAAATCCGATACGGATAAAACCTTTATATTATAGAACACTAAGTGTTTTATTATATAAGATGATACTGTGATAAATACATTAGATGTAAATAACAGAATTTATATTTTGAATATAATAAAATCTCAAACATATAAAATGACAAATAAATAGCTCAAATTGATTTGATCAATGGAGACTTATTTGTGGCATTGTTGTCTAGGACACAATTAAACAAGACTCGTATATCCACACTTTTGAAGAGTGGATACTAGGACTGATTTGACTATTCAAATAAGGTCTACGAATCTAGTTTATTAGGTTAAATACCTAAAATACTATTTACTTGGTAATAGTAAAAGGGCCACCGATCTGTTAGCCCTATTCATGGTGAAGTAAGTGGGCCCGTATCTAGCTAGGCTAGATGTGAACATGAATATTTCGTGACCTTAACGGATGTGACATCACGTTATGGTTATGTGTTTCTTTTGAAGAACACAGATCGGAAACTTTTATAGTTTCGACACGAAGTAGAAAACAGATCGGCTATAGTATTATGCCGCCACGGTAAAACCGTAATGGAAAATACTTAAGCAGTAAGTTTGATACGTACATGAAAGAATACGGTATTTCTTTCAGATGAGGACATGATAAGGTTGTGTATCACAAGTCGCTCAGAGCTACTATCTCCTTCAACTGGATATGTATTAACAGTGCAAAAACTTATTTAGAATAAGGTTCCATATAAATCTGTTTGACAGATATCATATAGGATATAAACAGGGAAGAAACGAGGTTTCTCATTCCTGATAATTTGGGTATGCCAGACATAGCATTTGGATGATACCAAACTAAGGACCCAAATTGGATAAGTGCCAATATAGGTTATCCTAAGGGAAACCTTAAATATAGTACTTGTAAATCCCAAATGAGAACAATATAATTGTTGCTCACCATGCGGTTTTCCTGAGAGGAATACCGATATGCAGTGGTCAGTGGGAGGATAGTGATACTCGATGAAAATCGGAGTAATACTGTTCAAGGCACGAAGTCCTTAATGGAACACAAATAGTTCATCTATGATGAAACTATACCATTAACCTTCAAATACACAAGAAACTCGTAGATCGGATAGAGTCAGAAAACAACCTAGGGTATGGGTTTCTGCTCTAACCTCATAAAGATGTCAATCTTATGGAGGTGTACCATCCGACTACGTTTTGAGGAAGTGATACAAGGTATCGACTCTCTGTTATGGCAAAGTGCCATGAATCCGAAATGGATTCCATGTATAACAACTATTTTGGATACTAGTTGTTGTACCACAAGGCATTGTGCCTATGGTACATTTAACGTCTTCAAGGAAGACATACATGGATGGCAACATACCAACGTACAAAGCTAGGCTTTTGACGGAAAGGTATCGTTATCAACATTGTGTTAATAACGGTTCAACCTTTTACCTGTTGCCATGGTAAATCCATTTTGAAAATGCTTGAAAATAACTATATATTTCATTTATGAAATATGTCAGTTATAAATCAAAATCGCTTTCCTGAAAAGGAAACCTTTTGGAGGATGTTTACAACATCCTGACGATTTTATATAACCGACAAACAAGGTTTGCGGGTTATTCGATCCATGTTTGGATCAATGCAAGCATAAGGTTCTTGGAACTGACGTTTTGAAATAATCATAATGGTTTATGATTTGACTCAAAACGAAATATTTCTTGTGTATATAAGGAGGTTAGTGGGAGAGCGCACTGACAGTGAAATTCCCATAAAACAATTGTTGAAAGCTTGGCTTTCAATAGAAATTCTCCGTAGAATTCTGGGAGATAACAACCTTTATTAGAGGAATAAAGATCTACTACTGGATAGATTTGGAGTTGTTAACACTCTCTGGAAATTGTACATTTAAAATGTACTTGTATTGGTGTCTCATACGCTTCGAGCATATGGAGTCACAATCAGGTCAATCCAAGTGACAGTCACTGGATTGAAGTTAAGAACATCTGATAGTATCTCTGAGAACTAAAGATGCTATCTTTTACTATGGAGAAGGAGAACTTGAAGTGACTGGGATCACTGCTGCAAGTTTCCAAACAATTAAATACTATGGTACTATAAAGTTTGAATAACGGAACAACTGAGCTGGAAATATTCCGAGCAAGATAACTGTTGCCGAATAAACAACAAATGCGGATTATTGCTACAGCTGAAGCAGCAATAGAAGCCATTTGGATCGATAATAAATCTAATTAGATTAGATATAGTTCTGTTAGCGCTGAACTAGGCGTCAGCACAGGCTAAGGAATTAAAGGTCTCATCGACGATCCAGATATATACTTCTATATCATCTGATTCGTTCGGATCATACATCGTGCGCGATATGATGATCGTATAAATCGCGTCAAACAAAATCCGCTGACGAAAACCTTTCCTCAGCAATTTGAGCGAACCTTACATAGTTCGGGTGTAGGACACTCGAGTGACTGGCTATGTGCCAAGTGGGAGATTGTTGGATAATATGACCCATAGCGTCACTATTTGCACAGATCATTGTGTGTTGTAGCAAATTAACTATGTAACAAGGAAATTGCACTCTCTTCATTTTGTGATTAGATCACCATAGATATATAAATGAAGAGAGTCCCTATGATTAGTTCCTGGATTGAGATGATATGAGACAGTATCAGTCCACGAAGGATTAATCATTAAATATCCCTAGCCGTAGTATTAACGAGACTGGACATCGATAATGCGGAATAGGCTAGTATTGCACTTGTGCGCGTTGTGAGGGCACAACGGCATAGTTCTCATATATATAAGTATTGGATACTTGTGCAAGTGCGATAGGAGGTCGTGTTTCACCGATGGTACGGAAACAGCTTCGCTCTGGATAGACCCTTCGGAATCCCATTGGTATTATGACTAGGTGTCTATGGGAGGCCGAAATCAAGGTAGGTGTGTATAGTCTTAACCTGAGACTTGCATCGCTAATACTTACGACAATCGGAAAACTTTGGTTTTGGTGGTGGGGGATCTTAACTGGTTCTGTGTTCACCTCTTCTGGGTTTATCAGGAATCGTAGTGTATTGGATGTGATGTCAAGACGGAAGTGCCACTCCAGTCATAATGGAGATGATGTCACGCAGGATACGGTATTAGTGCTCTTCAGTGATACGCATCCAATCGTGATATTATGACCAGGTCATGAATATCCGATTATAGAGACTAGTTACCAAACTTCCGATATGTGTTTCGGACGGGGCAGACACTTATCCAGCCCCAGCCCTAGCACGTGACTATCCGATACTGGGCCGATATGCACAATACAATTGTATACTACGCTTGATACAGATCTTGATATTCTTTGATGGATATGTCCGGAGAACTTGGTAGACTTGGTGCTTTGCTAGGAGTCGACCTTGTCTCGTAAATCGGTAGAACGTAGTACTTGGTACGTACGTGATTCGGATACTCCGAGGACCGTATTTACTGCCAGCTTATCCGGGGATCTCATGGGTCGCTTCCCGATAATCCACCGATGACGCACAACTTGCACTTTTGAATATCTGGGATTATAGAAGAGAGAGAAAATTAATCTAGGATTAATTACGGAGATATTTTATCTAGGATAAAATATCGTCTAAGAGAGAGATAACGATTAATTTGGAATTAATCGGTAAATTAATATATTCGATATATTAAACGAAATTAGATTTCGACGCGGAATTAAAATTAGATTTTAATTCGGGCAAACGAGTTAATTTAGAATTAATTCGTTAGCGACGTAAATAATAATTTCGCTAGCCGCAATTATTCGATTTAATTAACGTCGCGACGTAAGCTCGGTATTTCGGAAATATCGAACCCGAACGCGTGAGTGCACGTGGCCCACTTTCATTTGGAACGTGTGGGGCCCACATGACACATGTCATATTATGCATTATTTAATTCTAATGCATTGCATGGTGATAGTGTACATTGCACTCAATGTCATTGCATGGAATTGAGTGTTTGACACTCTAAGCCATTGCATGATTTGTGTCATAAATTTATTATTAATTTAATAATATTATGGCATAAATATAAATTGATTTTTGGTAACAAAATTAATTACAACACAAAAACAAATTTTTCTCTCAAATTGTCTCTCTTCTCTCTCACGCCCAAGTGTGGCTATTCTTCACTGGTTTTGAACCAGTTTGGGCGTGAATAAGGGAAGCCAAGAGTGGGTTTTCATGGTGAAAATTCAAGTGCTAGCACACTTACAAGTCTTGCGAAGGTGGTAGGGAGGTTCGACCATGAGCGAGATCCATCCGACGAAGCTAGGAGCTCCGTTTCTTCACTCAAATTTCTGTTTTGCAGGGCAGTGGACTGCCAGCAGTTTGGCGTGAAGGGCAGTACGTTTTTTGGCCTTGATTCGTCTTCAAATCGACATAACCGATCAATGTGAGTATTCCGCTACCTCCGTTGATGTATTCACGCATTATTTCATGTCTTGATTTGATCTTGGGACCCTAGATAATAACCAACAATTAAATCACATCCAATAAAAATTAAAACATTTAAAACACATGTCAAAAATTAAATTAAATCAAATTAAATTAAATTAAATCCAATTCAATTAAATTAAATCTCATTCCAAAATTAAATAAATCTTCTTCCTAAATTAAAGAAATCTCATCAAATACTTTCATAATCCACTTAAAATACATTCTCTAATTAAAAGATACAAATCAAATAATATTCCCATCAAAAGAGAAAAAAACAAATCAAATTCAAAGACATTCCTAATTAAAAGATATCCCCATTAATACACAAATCCTTTCCCTATTCACACAAGGTAAACCCATCCCTTTGCCTATAAAAAATAACCCTTAACCCCACTTTTCTATCCCTAGCTCACGCTCACAAAAACACAAAGAAAATAACCTAGACTCTCACGCCTAAAGCATCCCTGAAACAAGCCTCTTCACTGCCGCAAATCTCCCTCACACACAGCTCATCCACTACCGCATATACCCTCTCCACACTAGACTCCATCATGCACTAACACAGCCACGTTCAGCAGCCAAATCACGCCACACTGCCCTTAACCACCAACAACACAGCCACTACCCCCTCAAACACCTTCAACGCATTAGCCTCACAACACGCCACTCTGCCCCCCAACTGCACTCACATTGCCTCACAACCCCTTAGCCTTCATCACGCCACTTGCCCCCAACTCCACTCACATTGCCTCACAGCCCCTTAGCCTTCATCACGCCACCTGCCATTCACTGCCTCACGCAAGCAGCCCCTCAAATTCCACTCACAAATCTGCCCCTCACGCCTAGCACAGCAGACCCCTCACACAGCTCACGTACTCACGCACCAAAACAGCGGCCACTTACCCACCAAAATAGTCCCCGAATTAACCCAAAACAGCAGCCACTTACCCACCAAAACAGTCCCCGAATTAACCCAAACCTGTACCCAAAAAACTGCCAAAACAGTCCCCAAATTAACCCGAAAACAGTCCAAAAACAGCAGCCCAATCCCCCTTAAAAATCGCCAAAACAGTCCTTTAATCACCCAAAAAATAGTGACCAGAAAATACAATAAAAACAACAGCAAAACGGAGTGAAAATAGCAGCCCAAACAGCGAAACAGAGAGGAAAAGCGTTGGATTAGTGAACCAGAAAAGTTGTGGAACATAAACCCTTCCGACGGCCGTGTAACGCGCTTTCGAGAGACGACAAAAGAGGTTAGACCTGAGGGCACCTTCTTTATTTATTATCTTTCGTTTCTTTTATTTATTTTAATATATTATCGCATGAGAGTCGTTTTTGAGGCATGATGTGAATTCCGGATGAACGGAATGCGTGTCTTCTTTTGTGGTATATCGGATGGAAACCCGGACGTAA
Organism: Zanthoxylum bungeanum; assembly: GCA_019454045.1. NCBI lineage: Eukaryota > Viridiplantae > Streptophyta > Magnoliopsida > Sapindales > Rutaceae > Zanthoxylum > Zanthoxylum bungeanum. Next base: position 21,357 of record SKCR01044148.1, read on the forward strand.
ATTCCGTAGCCAAATCCGAATGGACGGTAGTGCGGTTTACACTCCGGATACAATGCCACGTACCACTTAAGAGACACACGTATTTCGTTTCATCCAACCTTGTATTCGAGCATGATTTAGTCTAGTATGTTATTTAGTTATTTATTTTTAAGCATGATTTAGTTGTTTATTTTTAAGCATGAGTAGTTATTTGTTTTGCGTTTGGAATTTGCATTAGGTTTATGTTGTTGTTTTCTTTTCGCATTATATAATTGAAGCATGTTCATGGGATTGTCGTGTGTTATTGTGTGTTTGCCGTGGTGATAACTTACTTTTCAAGCATGCAAATTTAGACATAGGATTTATCTTTATGAACATGAACTAGATAAGGGTTGTTCTTGAGCATGTTGCGTAGATTCGGTTCAGATATTGCACAAATCACATCATTACAAGTGGCATAAGTAAGGGACCATTCCGAACCCAACAGGTTTGAGGTCTTCCTTTGCGAGGGGTGAGTGCGGCCTTAAATTTTTGTCCCGGTTCACACCGGGTGGCGACTCCAAGTTATTTCTCCGGTTTAGTTCCCCGCGAGCTATTCTGTACTCCCAATTAGGCCGCGAGCCTAGAACAGCGTTGCTGATTTCTGTGTCCTACACCATGCCTACCCAATTCTCCAGAAATATCCTTACAGGAATATATGATCTATATAGGCGTAGTTTCGTAGTATTGCGTATTTCGATCCAGTATCAGATGTCACATGCAAGGCCTAGGGCTGGAATTGTGTCTGCCCCGTACGAAGCACATATCGGATCTCTGGCAACTAGTCTCTATAATCGGATAAACATTACCTAGTCATTTTATCCCGATGACTGTAGTACATAAGAGAAACAGTTCTGTATCCTGCGTGATCATCATCTCCACTATGACTAGAGTGATACTTCCATCTCGACATCACACCCAATACACTACGATTCTCAATATACCTAGCAGAGGCGTACACAAAACCTGTTAAAGCCCTGGATGACCAAAACCAAAGTATATTGATTGTCGCAAGTATTAGCGGTGCAAGTCTCCGGTTAAGACCAAATATACCTACCCTGATTCGGACTTCCATAGACACATAGTCATACTACCAATGGAATTCCGAGGGGTCTATCCAGAGCGAAGCTGTTTTCCGTACCATCGGTAAAACACAACCTCCTACTACACTTGCATGAGTATCCTACACCAAAATATATGAGAACTATGCCGTTATGCCCTCACAACGCGCACAAGTGTAATACTAGTCTTTTCCGCATTATCGATGTCCAATCTCGATAATACTTTGACTATGGATATTTAATTATTAAACCTTCGTGGATTGATACTGTCTCATATCATCTAAATCCATGAACTAATCATAAGGACCTCCTATCATTTATACATCTTGGTAATCTAATTACAAATGATAAAAGAGCAATTTCCTTTGTCACATAGTTAATTTGTACAACAACACCATGATTTGTACAAATAGTGATGTTATAGGTCATAACAGTCCAACAATCTCCCACTTGGCCTATAGCCAGTCACTCGAGTGTCCTACACCCGAACTATGTACGGTTCGCTCAAACTGCCGAGGAAAGGCTTTCGTTAGTGGATTTGCATGATTATCATCTGATGCGATTTATTCGATCATCACATCGCCACGATGTATGATCCGAACAAATCAGATGAATAGTTAAAGTATTTATCTGGATCGTTGATGAGACCATTAATTCTTTAGCTTGTGCTGTAGCCTAACTCAGCTGCTAACAGAACTATATCTAATCTAATTAGATTTATTATCGATCCAGAAGGCTTCTATTGCTACCTCAGCCGTAGCAATAATCCACTTATGTTGTTTATTCGGTAACAATATCTTGCATGGAAGATTTCCAGCTCACTGTTCCGTTATTCAAACTTTAGTACCGTTATTGCGACTTAGAGTCGTCTTTATCGGTTAGGAAACTTGTAACAGTGATCCCAGTCACTTCAAGTTCTCATTCTCCATAGTTTAAGACAGCATCCTTTTCCTCTAAGATACTGAAGGATGTTCTTAACATCAATCAAATGACTATCACATGGATTGGCCCGATTGTTACTCCATATGCTCAAAGCGTATGAGACACCAGGTCGCGTACATTATTACAATGTACGAGTTCTCAGAGAGTACGAAAAACTTTAAATCTAACCAAGTAGATTTTTATTCCTAGAATAAAGGTTGTTTCTCCCAAGAATTCTACGGAGAATTTTTCATGAAAGCCAAGCTTTCACCAATTATTTTATGGGAATATCATTTCCAAGAAATGATATGTCATTATTACATAGAACTTTCACTGTCAGTGCACTCCCACTAACCTCCTTATACACACAAGAATCATTTTCGTTTTGAATTAAATCATACACCATTATGATTACATCAAAACGATAATTCCAAGAACGCTATGCTTGCTTCAATCCATCCATGGATCGAATAACCTGCAAACCTTGTTCGCTAGTTATAGTACGACAAAACCGTCAGGATGTTGAAAACATCCTCCAAAAGGTTTCTGTTAAGGAAAGCGGTTTTGGCATTTAGCTGCCATATTTCATAAATGAAACATGCAGCATCAGCAAGCATTATCCAAATGGATTTACCGTGGAAATAGGTAAAAGTTTTCGTCGTAATCGACACAATATTGATAACGATACCTTTTCGCTACAAGCCTAGCTTAGTACGTTGGTATGTTGCCTTCCATGTATGTCTTCCTAGAGGACTCATATAGTACCAATAGGTAAAATGCCTTGCGGTACATCAACTAGTATCCAAACTAAGTTGTTATACATGGAATCCATTTCGGATATCATGGCACTTTGCCATAATAGGGAGTTGATACCTTGTTTCACTTCCTCATACGTAGTCAGTTCGTGTTCCTCAATAAGATTGACATCTTTATGAGGTGAGATCAGAAACCCATACCCTATGTTGTTTTCTGACTCTCTCCGACTTACGTGGTTCTTGTGTATTCGAAGATTACTGGTATAGTTTCATCCTTGATGAACTATTTGTGTTCCATTAAGGAATCGGTGCCTGAAACAGTATTACTCTGATTTTCATCGAGTTTTACTTTCCACCCACTTACCACTGCATATCGGTATTCCTCTTGGGAAAACTGCATGGCGAGCAACAATTACATTGTTCTCTAGTGAGTTGTATAAGTACTATACTTTAGTTTCCCTAGGATAACCTACAACTTAGGCACTTATCCAATTTGGGTTCTAGTTTGGTATCATCCAAACATATACCTAGCATACCCAAATCATCAGGAATGAGAAAACCCAGTTTCTTTCCTGTTCATACTAATATGAAGTCTGTCAAACATATTTTTATGGAACCTTATTCAAAATAAGTTCTGCACTGTTTATGAGTATCCGTTGAAGGAAATGGTAGCTCAGAGCGACTAATTATTAACCTTATCATGTCCAACAAAATTTGGTTTCTCCGTTCGGACACACCGTCAAACTGACGTTTTCCGGGAGGAGTCCTTATTGAAAGAATGCTATACTCTTTCAAGTATATGAGAAACTTATTGCTTAAGTATTTTCAACATGGTCTAACCGTGATGGTTTAATACTTTAGTTGATCTGTTTGTCTATTTCGTGTCGAAACTCAAAAAGTTTCTGATTTGTGTTTCAAAAGAAACACATAACCATAACGCGATGCCACATCCGTAAAGGTCACGAAATATTCATATCCACATCTAGCCTAGCTAGACATGGGCCCACTTACGTCACTATGAATGAGGGCTAACAGATCGATGGCATTTGCACTTTAACCAAGTAAATAGTATTTTAGGCACTTTGCCCAATAAACTAGATTCGTAGACATCATTTAAATGGAATCAAATCCGTCCCAGTATCCACTCTTCAAAAGTGTGGATATATGACTCTTGTTAATTGTGTCCCAGACAAAAATGCCACTTATAAGTCTCAACTGATTAATTCAGTTTGAACTATTTGTTTGTCATGTGATATGTTTGAGATTTATTTATATTCAAAATATAAATACTGTTATTCACATTTAAAGTGTTTATCTCAATATCATCTTTATAAAATGAAACACTTTAGTGTTTTAGAATATAAAGGTATACCCACACGGGTTAAACCCTGATATAGAGATAATGTATCTAGTCAAACCACTTACATTGTAAACAGTTTCCTAATTTAAGTACACACCCGAAGGGTAGTTCCTAAACTTAGGTTTCTATGGTTAAAACAGCGACTTTTGTCCCGTTCTCAATTCGTAGATCAATCTCAACTGAAGTCAGTATCCCGCTCTTAGCAGATTCTGCACACCAGTACATATTTATGTACCACATCCAGTATCTAAAATCCAATTTTAATACTAGTAGTGAATATGTTTATGACAAACATATTTGAAGTCAGAGCCTTGCCCGTTCTTCAATTCCTTCATGTCTACCTTGTCCAAACGGCAGTCACGCTTTCGCGATCTCGTTTGCCACAGTTTAGGCAGACATTTTGGGATATGTCCTTTGTCTTCCTAGAAGATTATAATGATTTTGCCTTTGCCCCTTTTCCACACTCCAGAAGCCTTTGGCCAAGCCTTGGCCTTCTAGAATATCGAAGTAAGACGCGCCTTGCGCTACTTGCCTTATTGCAAACTTTGGCCTTGACTCCTTGAGTATAGCCATAAACTCTCCAAGAGCTTACTATTGCAATTTAGTACTTCAAAGATCTAAGGATAGATCTATGAAGATCCTTCAATTTCAATATCATACTATAAGGATCTAATCCTTAGTGCTGATTAAGAAATTAAGGAGTCTATTTGGAAAACATAATGGATTAAGCACTAAATTTATCATCACATGAATATTCCAAATATCATGCTCTACTATTTGCTTAACTCCGGGATTAGGCCTAATATGTTATTTTATCAATAAAGTAACTTATTAGATTCCAGGACCATCCTAAAATTTTATTCCCAATTTGAAAATTAAAGTCGTTTAAATACATTTTCACCAAGGATTATGTTTTAAACACCAATCTTTCAATTTATCTTGATTATAATAGTCCAACTATTTAATCAACGATTTAGGTACTATTTATTATAATGATTACTATAGTCCAACTATATAATCAACTATAATTCAATTGATTAAATTCAATTATATATATTAATATAATCCAATTATAAAATCAACTATTAATTGAAATTAGTTTGAATACAATCCAACTATTTAATAAAACAACGATTAATTATTAGTCCAACTAATATATTAATTTAACGACGAATAATTTATAATGAGCGCGTATGGCAAGTAACTAAACGAATATTGCAAATTTAATACTTGCCTCCCACTATTTTTCGGCTAGCCTCTAACCCTATGTGGAGTACTCGGGAAACCTTGTTTCCTAGTGGGCTAGGATCCCGTTAAATAACACACAATCTTGACTTTGGCCAACAAATTGTATGATAATTAACTAGGTAGATCTCTAAGATCAATTGGATCTCATCCAATTCCTAGATCCAGTAGGGGGACATCCAAGTCCGAAACATATATCTTATATATGCCAATATATCCTATATATAACCTAACCTTTTTCCTCTGAATCAACTAAGCCTTGGCTTTGGCACAACAAACTTAGTGATCCCAGTTAAGCGGAACCCATTGACCATGGAAAGCTTCATAATTAATGTTGATGGACAAGAAGTGATCTTGACTTTGGCCAACAAATCACAACTTGGACAAGACACTAATATGGAACAAAGCCTTCATGATTCAAACACATCCTAGACGGAAAAAGGTCTTGACTTTGGCCAACAAACCAATGCCAGTGTTGGATCTTGAGTAAGAATATCTCAATGGAAGGAAAAACGCTTAATATTGTTTGAGGGTTTTTCGCGTGCAAATTGGCAACCAATTTATTATCTTTGTTAAGGTCTCATCATCATACACCCTTAACCATGCATTCTAAACACACAATAAGGCGTATATAAATAAATAATAATGATATGCGGATGGATACTTAACACATTGTTCCTAGAACAAATCTCTCTCTTTCCTCTCTCCCGCTAGCACAATTATTACTTCTACCCGTTACATAACACTTCTAAAGAAACCTCATTTACATTGAGAGGAATAGGTGAGAAGAGAAATACAAAGAGTAAGGAGGTAATAGGCTGGACACGCAGGTCCAATTAATAAATTCTAATTTTATTACAACAATTTCCAAAATTGCCCCACCCATCTAATATCCATCCGATATACATTATTCATGCATCGCAACCATGTATTCACACAAGCATATTATCAATCAATCTAATCCAATTAATTAATATGATAATTAATGACCATCCAATGTTCAAACAACGATTTGATTTTGCGCGAGTCAAACTCGTTTTGCGAATAAGTACTCAAAGTACGAATTCTTGAATTAAAGTAAACTACAACATTAAATCCAATTTAATTTGTATTTAATACTAATTCATTTATTTAAATCCAAATTAAATATTACACTTTATTAACGAACCTTTATGACTTAGATTCTAAATCTAATCGTTACGGGTCTCAAAGCCCGATTAACATCCAATGTCAATTTAATTAAAGTCCAATGGGCTTTCAATTAATTTCTTAAGGCATGAACTTTTGGTCAACTTGGGTCAAACCCAAAGACTAAAGCCCATTTAAAGGAATCACCCTTATATGCCTAGAAACCAATTTAGGCCCAATTAATATATTAAGGTCCATTATTCATAATTGGACTTTATGGATATGGTTTTGGGCCCAATTGGATCCAACCAATTTAGCCTAAATCCATCTTGGTACAACCAAGCCCATTAAAGCCCAATTACAACTTTACAAGCCCAATTCCAAATTTGGCCCAACATAATTAAATTCCAAAATTCCAATTTCACATTAATTACTCAAAGTGTAATGCCATAACTAATCACCCAAATTAACATTTCCAAAACATCAATTAGCCTAATTAATTATGCTCATTAACATCAAAACATGTCCAACACATTTTAATCAAAAATCAAACCCATTTACCATGTTATATGTCTCGGCAATCATGAGGTTTTGATGTCCAATTCAAAATTCAATCCAATTAATTTCAAATCAACATTTCCCAATTATTTCAAGTCATCCAATGATCAAAGAAACAAAAAATACCAAGACATTAGGGCATCATCATTCTCGGCCAAGCCTCATAAATTGGGGAAAAATTGATCCAATCAAATTTTATGAAATTGATCATGCACAACTTCAATTAAACATCATTTAAGCATACTCAATCAAACAATTTCATCAAATCATGCTCAATTGATTTTACCCCATTTAACCCTAAAAAGTTTCATGCTCAATATTGGCTCAATATACCATTGTTGGGTTTCTCTAAGGTTCCAAGGATCACAATAAAGCAAGAAACATACATGTGAATACATCAAAGAAGTTGCGGAATACTTACAATGATCAGTTGAGCGATGCGAGGAACAACAAATCTTCAAGCTTTTCCGTCCAAGGTTCTCGGCAGTAAGCTCCATTTATGCTACTCCATTTTCGGCCATGGATGTCCCAAGCTCCAAGCTTTGTGATGTGTATTCCATGCTCACGAAATTAGTTCCCTATCACCTTCGTAAGACCCCGAATGTGTGCTAGCACTCTTGATTTTGCAACAAAATCTCTTCTTTGTTCTTGATCCATTCGGCCAAGCCAAATGGGAGAGAAAGAAGTTGGCCATTCGGCCAAGGGAGAAAGATAAGAAGAAAAAATGGCCCTTGGCCGATTCTTGTGAGGGGAGAGAGAGAGATCAATGTGTTTTTGGTTTTGTGTATCTAATACACAAATTGAAAAGTCAAAATACCAAATAAAATATTGATAAACGTCTTTCAAGCCATCAAAAGCTTTCCAACCATTTACATCAATCATGAATAGTGACATTGTGTCAATCACTCAAAGTGATGTGACTTATATCACAAGAATGACTAATGATGTGACGCTTGATGTGACTTGTGGGCCCACTTAAATTCGCAATACGAGTGCGCCCGGAAACACACCCGGGCTCAGTTTTGCTAATTCCAAATTAACGAATTTTCCGTTACGACGAAATTAAATGATTATGCCTAGCAAAATTACTATTCACGTCGCTAACAAATTAATCTAGATTAACTCGTTCGCCCGAATTAAATTCTAAATTTAATTCCGCGTCGAAATCCAATTTCGTATAATATATCGAATATATTATTTTATCGATTAATTCTAAATTAATCGTTCTCTCTCTTAAATAATATTTTATCCCAGATAAAATATATCCGTAATTAATCCCAGATTAATTTTCTCTCTCATCTAATTAATCCCAGATTAATAAAGTGCGATTCATACTTTATCGGTGAATCTTCGGGAAGCGACCCACGAGATCCCCAGATATGTTGGCAGTAAATCTGGTCGTCGGACTATCCGAACATGTACGTACCTACCACTACGTTTATACCGATTTACAAGACAAGGTTTGCTTCTAGCAAAGCGCCATGCCTACCCAATTCTCCAGAAATATCCTTACAAGAATATATGATGTATATCAGATGTAGTATACGTAGTATTGCATATTTCGATCCAGTATCGGATGTCACGTGCAAGGCCTGGGGCTGGAATTGTGTCTGCCCCGTACGAAGCGCATATCGGATCTCTGGCAACAAGTCTCTATAATCGGATAAACATGACCTAGTCATTTTATCCCGATGACTGCAGTACATAAGAGAACCAGTTTCGTATCCTGCATGATCATCATCTCCACTATGACTGAAGTGATACTTCCATCTCGACATCACACCCATTACACTACGATTCTCAATATACCCAGCAGAGGCGTACACAGAACCTGTTAAAGCCCTAGACGACCAAAACCAAAGTATATTGATTGTCGCAAGTATTAGCGGTACAAGTCTCAGGTTAAGACCAAATACACCTACCCTGATTCGGACTTCCATAGACACATAGTCATACTACCAATGGAATTCTGAGGGGTCTATCCAGAGTGAAGCTGTTTTCCGTACCATCGGTAAAACATAACCTCCTACTACACTTGTATGAGTATCCTATACCCAAATATATGAGAACTATGCCGTTATGCCCTCACAATGCGCACAAGTGTAATACTAGTCTTTTCCACATTATCGATGTCCAATCTCGATAATACTCTGACTAGGGATATTTAATGATTAAACCTTCATGGATTGATATTGTCTCATATCATCTCAATCAAGGAACTAATCATAAGAACCTTCTATCATTTATACATCTTGGTAATCTAATTACAAATGATAAAAGACCAATTTGCTTTGTCACATAGTTAATTTGTACAATAACACCATGATCTGTACAAATAGTGACGGTATGGGTCATAACTGTCCAACAAAAAGCCCCAAAATCTAAGAAAAGAAGAAACCCTAGAACTATTCTAGATATTCAAGAACAAGAAACAAGTTTTCTAAGCTTAAGAGTTATGAAATTACCTCCAAATCTCCTAAATTCCTTAAACATTTTCTTGATTTTCTTCACATTCTTCATTGATTCTTCAAGAAATTTTAGGAGCTTTTATGGAGATTAGGTTCGGCCATTGAGGTTAATAATTGAAGAAAACAAAATTTTCCACTTTAAATACAATGCCAAAACCGACTTAGGTGAGAAATAAGGGCAATTTGGTCATTTGGTCATTTTTTAATGTAATTAAATAATAATAACCTTTAAGTTAACAAATCGAATTTGTAAACTTTAAGCTTAATAAAACCATGCCACATGTAACCAATAATAATCAAACATATTGCATAACAATTATGTAATATTGAAATAATTTAATTATCTAGACATTTAATATTTAAACATCTAAATAATTAATTAATGCCATTATTATTATATATGTATTTATATTTACATTAAATAACAAATACATATATTAATGAAATGTGTCAAAATCTCATTTGACAAATAATTAATATGTATCAAATCAAATTTTGTATCAAATACAAATACACATTAATTATCAATTGACCGAAATGCCCATAATACATGTATTTTTGTTTAACCCTTTAAACGATTCGAATTAACTCACTTAATCCAGTGAAGTATTATGAATAATCTGTATTATTCATAGCGCGTTGCCCAAGCGCTTAACGAGTACACTTCATATTGTGGGACTCTCTAAGTTTAGGTTTATCCGTCACGGAATCCAATTTCATGTCAATAATCCACCCACTCATGAATTATGACGACCACAGATAATCCCACTAAACTATACAAGTCGAGGTCATTGCATACGTATAATCGCTCCATCACAGGCTATCCATATTATACCTGGGATAAATATAAGAACGTCAAATCCTTATGGTATAATATAGTCGACTTTCAAATTTACGATCTCTAAATAACACTTGGAACTCACTTCCAAAGTAATATCACAGCCATGGATTTACTAGATCAAAAATATGTGTAGGAAACCTATGCCCTGTACACAGGACTGACGGATTCTATCTTGATATGCATTGGATATCATGAGCATCAGCCCACACTCAACGAACAGGCGGATGTCTGATCTAAATAGATCGGTGACGTGACTGCCATCAAAGTGTGGAGGATAACTCATATATCCACTTTGTTATCTCAAGTGGAATGACCACTATGCTCGCTCAACTCGCGAGACTCATGGTTCATTGGGATAAACCATCGGACCAAGTTACGATATACGACTTGTACTGGTCTCAACGGATTTTACAAACTGACCCCTGTTAGTAAATCTTGACTAGGAACTTTATTTAAAAATATACAACTTATAGTGACGCTTCCCATTGTCAATTACAAACTACGTTGTAACTGCGCACTACATTGTAAATCCTAGGGTTTTTGTCTAATATACACGTATCACTAAATCAGATTTAGTTTCAATCTAATCATAATTGGATCGAATATGTATATAAAAGACAAGAGGTGCTACCATTAAATAAGTAATAATATGAAAAAAGGAATTGTTCGTATTCATGAATCAGACATAAATAAGATCCGGATTTTCCCTCAGAGCACCAATCCTAACAATTTCTCCCACTTGCTCTAGTGCCAATCCACGGTATCATCTACACATCTAAATGTGTATCACATACTCATGGGCCTCAAGAGCTCACCTAGCACTCAAAAAGTAGGCAACAACAAGTAAGCCCCGCTATAACAAATTGAGTTTGTCCAACAAACCCAATCGTTTCCCTTAACCATCATCATTCATATTTTGTAGAACCCAAGTTCTACATCATTATGACTCAGATGCGATATCAATATTGTGCTATAGCTATTAAGTTGTCTATGTATTTAGAGATCAAATCCAAAATACTTTGTAGACAACCGCAAACACAATACTAATATAAAAACTTCTAATCTATAAAGTCACTATGCAACTCCATAAGTCAATACTTCATAAGTTACAACTAATTCTACTGATTCAGTACAATCAACGGTGATACTCCCACTGCATCTTTTCTGACTTTATATTACATAGACCATCTAATGTCATAATTAGACTCAAAACTAATCTGATCCTAATGGTTGCGGATTATATTCTCCATGAATAAGGAACTCGTTCTTAATATCTCTAAGATAACAAAGAACATGTTTGAAGACATATCATATGGTCCACAACATATCAAAATAACTCGTAATAATTACAATTAAATTGATATCTTTAATCGTACATAATATAGTATTCATTATGCCATCATCCTATAATGCATAAGATTGATTAGACATTCTAATCAATTTCTCTTTTGACTAAGGAATCATCATTTACGAAAGATAAATACTATATACAAGAGACACACTAACTATCAAAGAGTTATACTAACTGTCACACAGAAAGTCTTACTGTGTCCTTTATTAGATCATATCTAATGCACTACTAATGGGATTATCTCACAAGTCTCTTGTTTTATATAATATATAAAACTTTATATCAAATATAACAGAGACTACTTCCACTGCTTTCACGAAGAAAAGAAGACTTAGGTAAACCTTTTACCTCATAAACATTTCATTATTACACTAATAATGATAATATCATTAGGATATATAATACCAGAAAGAAATATGTATGCTCCCACTAACCCTATTATCATATGTGTATTCTCTATGCTTTGATAAAACCAGACAATCTGACTGTAATCAAAATTAGAGAATATAAATTTCCGAAAAGCTCACATGAGTCTATAATAGGCTCTATAAGCTGGTCTATCAAACTGTGATCTTAGCATAATACAAACTCCATGGTCATTCTAGAATGAACTCTTTAAACAAAGAGACCACAATGGATCTCTTCTTTGAAGAAACCATTCAAAAACGCCACTTTGTATTCTTAGCTAAAATACATAGTTTAATATCAACATTAACCAATAGAGACTTAATTGTTCAAATAGTGTGACTAGAGACAAGTTTTCTCAGAATCTATAATAGATTGCCGCGTAAAACCTTTCTCACTATCATAGTATAAAGGTCAAAACTTTAACAAGCTCACTTTGCTTTTCCTGCCCAAACAATTTGCACATTTTATGAACGATTCATAACAAAAGCTTAATCAAGTTTAAAACTTGATCGTAGTAAGCTACGAACAATCTTAGATCTATGGTTCAATGCTAACTTCTGAAATCGATATCAAATATTGCTCCCACTACATATTAAAGGATAATTTTCTTCAATAAGAAAACAAGCAGAACCATTAAGTATCAAATACTTCGTAAATGATTCTGACATCCTATTGGACTTATATGGAAGCTCTCTAAGGGCCTTTTCATCTTATGAATTACGTGGTTCCATTTATAATTTATCACTCTAACATATTACTTCACTAAGTTATGTCTTTTCTACATTGGTCAACATCCGATGTTACACACCAAGTATTAAAATAATTTTATTAATCGGGATCGTAGAAAAGATATTCTATCAAATTAAATATAATATTCTATTAAATAGAATAAATGATAAACTTTTACTTGTACCTCGGAGGCGCAAGTACTTTTCAATTATATAACCATTATATAAAAGAAAGATTTCAAATCTCAAACCTTTTAAGATTCGAATTTTCTACTTATACATATCATATACGTAACTGTAGAAACTAATGGAACATTAATTAAAATGATTAATTAGTGTTACTGGAGCATATCCCCAAGAGTATTGAAAACTAATTCGGTAACACTCAATATCAAACGAATCAAATCATATAAGATTCGATTTCTCCAACTGATCAATTCTATCACGATGGAATCCTAGAAGAATAATATTGTGTAAGAATCACATTCATTAAATAACTTTAGAACTAATTGCCATAAATAAGAATCACATTCATTAAATAACTTTAGAACTAATTGCCATAAATTCATATGTTTGATCATATCAAACATCTTTGAACAATTCAAAAAATCACGATGATTTTTAAAGATATAGTTTTCAACACTTCAAATAGAATATCTTTAAATCAATCAAAATATTCTATTCACGTTTCATTAGAAACACATTCAAAGTTCTCGAACCATTCAAGATGTTCAATATATTTTCTTTTAGAAACATACAACTAAGTCATGACAAATCATTAACTAAGTTACGAAGTAAAAAAAACTATCCAAGGCAATTTCTAATTCATTAAACTACATACATCCAATGGATTAGTTTAATAAATCTGTAGTCCAATTACGATCATTGGTTAAATGAGATTTAATCACATCTTGAATACAATATTCATTAAATGGATAAGGATATATGGTGAGATCTTGTATCAGACCATCCTTTACCATACGGAATAAGCATCTAATATAATTCCATGATAAAATATCATAAAGCACTGTTCTAAGTTATTTAGTCAACCGAATATTTTTCTTAATGTTTATCTCTTCATCACTGACGCTACAGTCATATTAAAAAATGTAAAAATTATTTAAAAAGAACAAGTAACTATCCAATAGTCGCAAGTTCTGATATCAAATATAAAAAAAATCATTAAACACTATTTTAAATAACTAGATGGGAGATTTGGTATCCAATACTTACAGTTGTCGTATTGTGAGAATCAAAATTCTCAATACACAACTATGCACATCTCCTTTCTTAAGCTCTATAATTTGCCTTCAATTATTCACAACAATTGTAAATAATTGATTAGCAAACTGTGTCATACACATGACTTCTAAAAGTCACTAAAGCCAAGAAACGTCATTATAAGATAAACAAATACCTAATGAAGTTTTCTTAATGCCAGTCAAAAATCTCGAGACATGAACTAATTCATGTTAATTCTTACCACACAAGAAACTATTCTATCTAGACAATTATATCCTAAAACAGATATCTATTTAGATTACCTATCATGACTTAGTAACTAAGTCACTAACCATCTTGATTTTCAAGAAAATCAGAACAACAATTCCCGATGGTTTTGAATAATATAACAATATCCAAGTTTACTATCATTCTAGAACCTATTCTAGAAATTCGCAACCAAAAGTGAAGTCAGAAAACACATTCAAATAATATGCATGCATTGGATTAGAAGTTTAATTCTATTAACAATATAGTATAAAGGAAAACAAAAGCAGCAATTTCCATAATATTACACACTGCTTTAGTTATGGATTTTTAACCTAGCAGTGTCTCCCACTACATTACGTAATACCGTAATCCCCAACGAAAAATGAGAATTCAATAATTAAATCGAATTCCATAGTGAGAAGTGGACCCCATGAATATATTTCGACTCATAGCTTTGGCACGATCTCGCATACTTATATTCATTAGGTAGACAACTCATTGTCAATCACACTCACCGTGACTCCTGATTTTGGTCATGACCGTTTCTTGTTATGAAAACTTTGGCACGTTCATAAGGAGGCGTATCAAGGCTTCACTTACCAATGACAAACTCAAGCTACCGATGTGGTTCTGACAACTTTGGCACGTTCAAGATTTCCACTTTCACTTGAATTTATCTAGTATCAAATATACATCCGGCGTCGATAAAATTCTATCAACTACACCCTCACTGCTTTGGCACTTTCTCGGAAGCAGCCATAAAAAGATACCCATAAACCGTATTGACAAGACGGACCAAGAAACATGCATCCAATACATGTCACTTTACTGCCTTATTTAAGCAGGGATATTCCTCAAGAAATTTTTGCTCTATATCAAACACAAAGTTTAATCTAGATCAACTTCTAAACAATTCAATTATACCTTAGAAAACATAACTTAACTTAACCATTAAATTTATGTTACGTTTTCCGATAGCGTAGAACCGAAAAGTCAAGAAATATCTAAATTACATGCATGTACAAACATCAAAATTAGATTATATATCATATATCAAACATGACAAATGTAATGGATGAAGGATCAGACCTGCTCTGATACCATTTTTGTTGGGGTTTTGGCGCGGGTGCAGCGGAAGCTCGTGGTTCGGGTGAAATCATAATTTTAAAACTTTTTAAATTACCGAATAAATTATTCAATATCAGATATGAATAATTCATTCATATTTCACTGACCGGTGTGTAATCACACGCATATAACCCAAGCGTACGTATCATTCAAGTAGTATAAAAAGTATCGATCCCACAAGGACTTAAAACCTAAGCTATTAATTTTTATGAGGCCAAATGATTACTAGTATCTAACAGATTGATTGATTGATTGATTGGGTGATGACTTTAAACTTAAAAATAAGTAAATAAAATTGCATAAAAGTAGGTTGAGAAAAATTCAAATTTATAAAACTATCCAGGGTTGTGATTTCTTCCAATATCTTTTTAAAGATGAAGTGGTTATTTCATGTTTGTGTAATATATCAGTTTACTAACCTGGAACACGAAAATATGCAAAATCCTCTATCGATGGTCAGATGCAAATACTCAGTATAACCCTATTGAACCATATGGCTATATCAACCAAATTACCTGGATTTATTAAGATTAAGTTCCAATTATTGCTACCTCCGTCCGATAGGTATATTCTTATCCTGTAAGGAAATCTATTAAAGGGTTATCTATCCTCAAGGAAGATCGTGGGCTATTGAGTCTAAGGTCTTTAACCTAAAATCTTTTTTCCAAGTTCATTTTAGTTTACCAGTTTAATTTTATTAATGGCCAGTTAATAAAAAACATTAGGATTTAGGCTCAATAAATAAACCTTTATATTACCCAAACTATAATTTAACCCCTTATAAATCGGTGATATTGGATTTCATCACAACCCTAGATAATGGACTTAGTTACGACACATATCTAAGGCTAGTAAAAACTTAAAAATAAAAGACATAAAGTAAAATGGTGAAAATAAAATGCGGGAAAGTAAATAAAGAAAAATACAATAAAAGGAAATGATAGGGCTAGAGGATATACTTTTATCACTACTATTTTAGATATCTCACTTATTATAATATATTAACTTGTGTGATATTACCAACCAGCCATATAGGCGGTATCCTGATTAAGTCAGATTAAGTCCAACCGACCATAAATGCAGTATCACAATTTGTCCATAAAGCAGCCATATAGGCAGTAATTACCAATCGACCAACCAGGCGGTATCCATGCTTAGTCAGGTTAAAACCAGTTTATAATTGATTACTAACCGACCAATATAGCGGTATCCTTGTTAAGTCAAATTTTAAATAGTAAATATATTATAATTAAGGGAGATTAATCTAAATAGCAGTAATAAAAGTTTTACCTTTCACCCTAGCATGGGGAAGTTACCTCCTCATAGCTAAATAGTAAAAACTAAAAAAGTAAAGAAAGTAAATTACAATTAAGGAAAGTAAAGAACTCATTGTGCGACGCGACGCGCGCGATTACGGCGTGGCTTGCGGAGAGTTCGACACGTGGCATGTGGATAAGGTGATAAGGTGACATGTGGCAGAGGCGGCTGAGAAATGAATGATTGTGCTGATGTGGCGATGACGTGGCAATGACATGGCGATGTGGATTGTCGGTAGCATAAGATTACGACACGTGTCATGCGCACATTAGCATCCGGCACATGTTAGCAGACTTATCAGATTTTGACACGAGACACAGTACATTTTAGCATGAAGCGGAAAAATTGAGCACAGGCCGGTGCACATTCGGCGTCGCGACTCGCCAAATTACATTTTTGCCCTTTGATGTCATTTTTTTTTACTGTTTTGGCCCCAAATCACCTCCAGAATGTCCTGAAACTTTATTTATCTACAAAATAACATAAAATACATCACAATATTCACAAAACTCAAGAATATATACAAAATATTAGGTCAAATGAGTGGGAAATAGTGATACATTTACCACTCATCACACCCCCCCCAAACCTAACATTTTGCTAGTCCTCGAGCAAAACCCAAAATAAAATAACAAAAAATAAAATTAAACTAAGCCACTTTCGTAGGGATCACGGTTGTATTTAACATATGCAACAAGCCTTTAAACCCTTAGATGTCCCTAGTGAACGAGTTGTAGTCTCGTGAGAGTTTACAACAGTGATACCCACAAACATTTTACAAAAGTAAAAAGATAGTAAAACTAGTGCACACAAAAACAAAAAGACAAGAGAAATGAGAATAAAGAAGTTAGTGATTAAGCAGGTGAAACTTCTACTCCAAGTAACTAGTTGTTCTGTTTCTTTCTAAATTACCGAATAAGTAAATTCTCTGATTATATATACCATTCTCCATACACACAGCCAACAAAATATTAATCAACTAATTTTACCCACAATAGTCACAAGTGCAGTTGAAAAGAGAGTAATATTTTTGTCCTAAAGTTTTATTAGAATTCACACCATTTTTGCAGCAATGGAATAATTTTTCTGATTTTTCTGATTTTTTTTCTTTTTTTATTTATATATAATATCTTCTGTATATGTAGTGAGCTTTAGGCCAGTGACTCCCAAACCAATTGGCTTTAGGGCACCAGGTGTTAAGACACCCCTACGGACTTAATTACTCAGACTTCATACATATATATTTTTGCAACATCCTTGATCCATGTAGCGAGCTTTGGGCCAGTGACTCCAAAACCAGTTGGCTTTAGGACACTAGGTGTTAAAACACCCTTACAGACTTAATAAATCGAATCTAAGATGTTTTTATTTTTTATTTTTTTTATCCCATCGCTTTTCATAATGCTTCCCCCAATTAAACTAGAGCACTGGATATTACAAACTTTTCAATTACAGCTCATGTCCGTATGTTACCATGTATGTTGATAATACTTGTTAACTGAGCATATGAAGATTCATTTTAATTAGTTTTATGGAGAATTCACAAATTAAATAATTTAAAAGGAAATAAACAAAAATTAACTTGTTCCGAAATAGATTTGAGATACGTTTTAGGAGTGGAAACTCCTTACACAGCTATCTCACACCAATTTTACCTAATTAATCAAATTAAAAACACAAAATATTTTTTGATTTTTTGTAAAAATTTTCAATTTTTTTGAATTTTACGAAAAATTTTGGACTAAAAACAACATACAAACAAAAAACAACATACAAACAAGATACTAATCAACTATTCCCCACCCCCAAACCTAAATGAGACATTGTCCCCAATGTCTTAAACAATAGAAGAATAGTTTAGAATATAGTACATGGTTAGCTGAAATTCTACATCTAAATGGGAAATTTAAAGGTTAAGATCCGGATTTATCCGACGCTTCTTACCACGATCATCATCAGACCATTTTATCTTGGAAATGATAAGGTCAATTTGTGGTTCATGGCTAAGATTTGGTCAATTAAATCCTGGGCAGTTATGGCAGTGAAGATGAGTACTTTTAAAGGTTTTGACACGAACCCATTTCTCCTGGCATCATCAAGAAATACACAAAGAAAATCATAAAATCCATCTGCATTGAACAATCCAATTCGTGTCTGGTGTATGTTCAAGTTCGCCCAAGATAGCACAGTAAAAATCTCCTCCAACGTACCCAAACCACCTGGCAAAGCAATAAAAGCATCAGCACGGTTAATCATTTCCACCAGTCGTTCAAACATACCTTGCACGATCAGTTCTTCTCTGTTTGATGATCTTATAAGATCTGCCTCTGCCAATGGTTTTGGGATGATTCCCAAAAATTGACTACCTCTATCCTGTACGGCCTTTGAAACAATCCTCATTAGTCCAAGATTGCCTCCGCCATATACCAAGTGCATATTCCTTTAAGCTATGACTCGTCCCAATTCTTGTGCTGCTGCTACATATTGTGGCTTAGTACCAACACTAGTACCACAAAAGACACAGATATTTACTACTCATCTTCTTGAAGTAGCTTCCATTTTATGTATGTTTCTTTTCTCAAATCTGGATGCCTTCAAAAGTGCAAAGATGAGTTGAATTTATAACACCTGAAAATGGATGAGTAATAATAGCACTAGTATCTTCCAAAGATTGATTAGTAGCAAAATAGTTAATCGTGAAAGGTAAAAAAGATCTGGATCCTGTCAGAGAAAAGAAAACAACAAAACAAATCACAATTATTAGGAAAAGACAAAAAGATATAATATTTACAATAATTTACGGCTTGATTGACGTCTATGCGTCAGAGACAAGCTTCCCATCCAATTTTCTTAAAAATTGGCAAACAGGACTTTTTGAGTCAGATTCCCAAGACTTATCTTTTGTCTTTCTCTTTGGAATTGTGTATATAACACGCGAATTTCGTGATACATATATCCACTGGGATGCATCTCAAGAGTTTTAGATATGTCATCCAAGGACTCCTTTCTCAAGCCATCCCTAATGAAATTAATCTTATCTTCACGGTTATCAGACACCATTCCTAAAGAACGACAACGAGTATCACAAAACATACGAGGACTTTTATAGCATACATTCATTCTTTTAGCTCTTCTCTTTTTATCATAGGTGATTCTTCCTAAACCAGGCAGATGTGAAATAAAAGAGTAAGAGGACTCACCTGCCAATCAGACCCGTGCTTCAATAATCCAACGAATATCAGTTGGAATACCTTTGATCATCAGTAGTCTCATCCGTTCCAAACGAGCTTTGTAGACTTTCATCAGAGATTTTTGAGGGAGAGAAGGAAATTGCTTGTGAAGATTTGCAAGAGCTTCTTCCATCATGAAATGACTTTACCTGCAAAAATTAAACACACCAGATCACAATATATACATAAATTGCATGGGTTGCCTCCCTGCGAGTGCTAAGTTTAACGTCGTTAGCTAGACGTGACTTCTCGAACGTTAGGCTGGATCTGAAAGTGTGACACTTTCTTTTTGTTGCTAAAATGATTCTCTCAAGTAGTGCTTGACCCGCTGACTGTTAACCTTGAATGTTTCATTGGTGTTGGGATCCAGTAACTCAACAGCTCTATATGGTAAAACCTGAGTGATCACAAATGGACCTAACCACCTTGATTTCAACTTTCCAGGGAAAAATTTCAATCATGAATTGTACAATAACACATGCTGCCTCGGTTTCAAATGTCTGTGCACTATTTTTCGGTCATGCCATTTCTTGGTCTTTTCTTTGTATAATCTGGCATTCTCATAAGCTTGTAGATGAAACTCCTCCAATTTATTAAGTTGGTGAAGTCGTTTCTCTCCTGCAGCTTGTGGATCAAGATTCAACTTCTTCAGTGCCCAGTACGCCTTGTGTTCAAGTTCAACTGGCAGATGGCATGCTTTCCCGAACACCATGTAATATAGGGACATACCAATGCGTGTCTTGTAAGCTATCCGATAGGCCCATAATGCGTCATCCAATTTTGAAGACCAGTCCCTCTTTGTTGATCCGACGGTTCTTTCCAAGATTATTTTGATCTCCCAGTTTGAAACTTCAACCTGTCCATTTGACTGAGGATGGTAGGCAGTGGAAACTTTATGAGTAACTCCGTATTTGTATAGGAGCACATCGAAATATTTGTTGCAGAAATGTGTGCCACCATCACTGATAATAGCCCGAGGTGTTCCGAAGTGAGTGAAAATATTCTTTTTAAAGAATTTGATCACCACTTTTGAATCGTTTGATGGCAGTGCAATTGCTTCAACCCATTTGGAAACGTAGTCTACATCAATCAATATGTACAGGTTTCTGAACGATGGCACAAATGGTCTGATAAAATCAATACCCCACACATCGAATATCTCCACTTCCAGAATATTTTACAGCGGTCCTTCATTTCTCCTTGAAATATTTCCTGTTCTCTGGCACGAGTAACATTGAAGAGAAAACAAGTAAGCATCTTTAAAAAGAGTGGGCCAGAACAAACCTGATTGTATGACTTTGGCTGCAGTTTGTTTCCGCTGAAGTGTCCACCATATGGTGATGAATGACAATTTAGAAGAACACTGTTGACCTCCTCCTGTGGGACACACCATCTCAATATTTGATCAGCACATCGTTTGAATAGGTACGACTCATCCCAGACATAGTGTTTGACTTCTTTGAAGAACTTCTTTCGTTACTGAGTTGTCCATTCCAACGGCCATTTTCCCGAAACTATGTAGTTGACATAGTCAACATACCAAGGGACATCATGATGTTTCATGGCAAATAGCTATTCATCTGGAAAAGTTTCTTTGATTGTCAGTTCTTTGCCAGCTGTTTCTCCATTCTCAAGTCTCGATAAATGATCTGCCACCTGATTTTCTGTCCATTTCCTGTCTCTGATCTCCACGTCAAATTCTTGTAGAAGAAGTATCCAACGGATAAATCTGGGTTTGGCATCTTTTTTTTTGTGATCAAGTGTTTGATTGCTAAATGATCTGTGTAGACCACCACTTTAGGACCTAGCAGATAGGAGCAAAATTTGTCAAAAGCGTACACAACTGCGAGCAACTCCTTTTCAGTGGTTGTGTAGTTGAGTTGAGTTTCATTCAAAGTTCTGCTGGAGTAGTAAATGGTGTGGAAAATCTTTGCTTTGCGTTGTCCTAAAACTGCACCTATAGCATAATCACTAGTGTCACACATCACCTCAAATTGAAGGTTACAGTCTGGTGCTACAATGATGGGAGCATAAACCAGCTTCTGTTTTAGGAACTCAAAAGCTTCATGGCATTCTTTGGTGAATTTGAAAGGCATACCCTTCTTCAGAAGATTGTACACAGGTTTAGCAATCTTGGAAAAGTCTTTGATAAATCTCCTGTAAAAACCTGCATGTCCGAGAAAACTCCGAATCCCTTTGACAGATGTTGGTGGAGGTAATTTTTCAATTGTCTCAATCTTTAATTTGTCTACCTCGTTTCCCTTTTGTGAGATTCGATGTCCCAAGATGATGCCTTCTTGCACATTAAGTGACATTTCTCCCAATTGAGTACCAGGTTGGTATCTTCACATCTTTGTAATACATGTTTCAGATTTTGCAAGCAGTGGTCAAAAGAGTCTCCAAACACAGAGAAATCATCCATAAAAACCTCCATACTCTATTCCAACATATCTGAGAAAATGGCCATCATGCAACGTTGGAATATTGCAAGAGCATTACATAGTCCAAATGGCGTCCTACGGAATGCAAAAGTACCATAGGGACATGTAAAAATGGTTTTCTCCTGATCTTCAGGGGATATGGCAATCTGATTGTACCTCGAGTATCCGTCCAGAAAATAATAGAACTCATGTCCTGCTAGTCTGTTCGGCATCTGATCAATGAATGGCAGCGGAAAATGGTCTTTCCTTGTTACTTTGTTCAGCTTCCGGTAGTCCATATAAACTCTCTATCCAGTCACAGTTCTTGTTGGAATCAACTCGTTCTTTTCATTTGTAACTACAATTATTCCTCATTTCTTTGGTACACACTGTATAAGACTCACCCAAGTGCTGTCTTAGATAGGGTAAATGATGCCAGCATCCAACCATTTGATGATTTCTTTCTTCACGACTTCCTTCATGATTGGATTGAGTCTCAGTTGATGCTCCACTGTGGATTTGTACTTATCATTCATCAAAATCTTGTGCATGCAAAATGATGGACTAATGCCTCGAATGTTAGCTATAGTCCATCAAATGGCTCTTTTGTGTTCTCGTAACACTCTCAGTAACTTTTCTTCCTGCTCCAATGTTAGTGAAGAAGAAATAATAACAGGTAATTAAGAAGAGTTTCCAAGGAAAACATACCTAAGATGGCTCAGCAGTAACTTCAGCTCCTGCTACGATGGTTCTTCAATTGAGGGTTTGATTCGCTCCTTCTTCGGGAGTTCCAAACTTTTAACTGGTGGTGTTGATTTGAACCGAAATGGTTTGTCAAGATAGTTGATACATTCCAGGATTTCAGCATCTAGCTCACTGTCAGTCATGTTAGTGATGCAAGCTTCAAGTTTGTCTGTGGGAGGTGGTACTACATCAGTATCCTGGATGATACTATCAATAATATCAACTTTGAAACATTCTTCATCTTTTTCATCACTCGGGAATTTCATGGCTTTGAAAACATTAAAGGTAACTTCTTGGTCCTGAACTTTCATGGTTAGTTCTCATTTTTGTACATCAATAACAGTTCGACCTGTAGCCAAAAATGGTCTTCCAATGATGATAGGTACATATTTGTCTTCTTCCATGTCAAGGATAATGAAATCTGCTGGGAGAATGAGTTTGTCGAATTTGACCAGCACATCTTCAACAACACCTCTAGGAAATGCGAGTGTTTTATCAGCAAGTTGCAGAGAGATCAAGGTAGGCATTGTTTCTCCAATTTGCAGTTTCCTGTAAATAGAAAAAGGCATCAAATTAACATTTGCACCTAAGTCACATAAAGCCTTACCGATATAATGTTCTCTAATGGTGCATGAGACAGTGAAACTGCCAGGATCTTTCAAATTTTTGGGAAGTTTCATCTGAATGAAGGCACTATATTCTTCCGTCAATGCTACCGTCTCATAATATCCCAATCTCCATTTTCGTGAAAGAATGTCTTTCATGAATTTGACGTAGCTGGGGATTTCTTCCAATACTTCTGCGAATGGAATGTTGATATACAGCTTTTTGAACACCTCCAGGAATTGAGCAAACTGCTTGTCCAATTTTTTTTTCCTGAAGACGTTGAGGAAAAGGTGGAGGTGGAGTGATTTGATCTTTTTCCTTTGCTTCTTTTTCCTCCATCTGTGGAACTGCATCTCTTGGAACTTTTTCAATGGATGCCTTGATTCCAACATCTTTGTTGATCTCAGTACCACTTTTCAAAGTAATGGCTTGACATTTCTCCTTCCCTTGGTTCCTTGGATTCGGTTATGTGTTACTGGGAAGATTTTCTGGCGGTCTGTAACTCTGGGCATTGGCCAGTTGTCCAATTTGATTCTCCAGTGCTTTGATAGAGGCAGATTGGCTTTGAAATATAGCATCATATTTTTTAACTGAGTCAGCACTTCCGCTATTTCGGGTTCATTTGTTTACTCCTGGCTTTTGTTCTATTGCTGTTGGAATCCGGTGGTGGATAGTTCTTTTGCCCTGAATTGTTGCTCCATGAGAAATTGGGATGATTCCTCCACCCTGGATTTTAGGTGTTGGAATATGGATTATTCCCATGTCTGTTGAAATTATTGACATAATTCATCATCTCTTCTTATTGGTTTGGTTTCGGTACTCCTCCATATGGTGAACTTGTGGATTCAATATTGCCTTGCATACCGAGAGTCTCCATGAATTTGCATATCTGATCTAGCTTGGCATTAACTATTGTGTTGGCACCAACTTCATAAATTCCAGCAATTCTTTGAATCATTCTCCTTTTTTTGGCCCAAGGAATTGTTGTTAGCCATTTCTTCGATTAAGTCTCAGGCTTGATCTTTTCCTTTTGCCATCAAAGCTCCTCTAGCAGCAGCATCAATTTTGGTTCTCATCAGTCCAGAAAGTCCATTATATAAAGTTTGGACTTGAAGCCATTTTGGAATCTCATGGTGAGGACATTTCCGGAGCAGATCTTTGTACATTTCCCAAGCTTCGTAGAGAGTTTCCGAGTCTTGTTGTATAAATGATGTGATGTCATTCTTCAATTTTGCTGTTATGGCTGGTGGAAAATTCTTTGCAAGGAATTTGGTGGCTAGAGTGTTCCAAGTTGTGATGGAACCTGCTGGTAGTGAATGTAGCCAGGCTTTAGGTATGTCTTTCAAGAAATATGGGAAAATCTGCAGTCTTATTGCTTCTTCAGCTCCTCGGTTGTAATTGAAAGTGCCGCAAACTTCCAGGAAGTTGCTGATGTGGGTATTAGGATCTTCAGTTGCATTCCCCCCAAACTGAACTGACTGCTGAATCATCTGAGTGCATGTTTTGATGTCACACGCATTTGCTGGTAATGGAGGAAGTACAATACATGAAATGAAGCCGTCGACCACCAGAATAGTTATGTCTTGAATGGGTATTGGTGGTGCAACTTCCAAAGGTTCAGGTTCCATGTTGACTAAAGCTTCTTGGCCTTCACGTCTTTCCCTTCTCAACTGTCTGATGGTTCTTTCAATTTATGGGTCAAGCGGTCGGATTTCAAAGCTTCTGGTTCGTCTCATGTAGTGTCTGAGAACGTGAAACACAAGAACACATAAATTATAAGTAAAAAGAAATTAGATACAAGTAACGTATCTAGACTCAAAACTAATAGTGAAAGATAAATAAGTCCCCGGCAACGGTGCAAAAACTTGACCGGTGTGTAATCACAACCATATAACGCAAGCGCACGTATCGTTCAAGTAGTATAAAAAGTATCAATCCCACGAAGACTTAAAACCTAAGCTATTAATTTTTATGAGGCCAAATGATTACTAGTATCTAAAAGATTGATTGATTGACTGGGTGATGACTTTAAACTTAAAAACAAGTAAATAAAATTACGCAAAAGTAGGTTGAGAAAAATTGAAATTTATAAAACTATCCAGGGTTATGATTTCTTCCAATATCTTTTTAAAGATGAAGTGGTTATTTCATGTTTGTGTAATATATCGGTTTACTAACCTGAAACATGAAATTATGCAAAAGCTTCTGTTGATGGTCAAATGTAAATACCCAGTATAACGCAATTGAACCATATGTCTATGTCAACCAAATTACATGGATTTATTAAGATTAAGTTCCAATTATGGCTACCCCCGCCCGACAGGTATATTTCTATCCTGTAAGGAAATCTATTAAAGGGTTATCTATCCTCAAGGAAGATCGTGGGCTATTGAGTCTAAGGTCTTTAACCTAAAATCTCTTTTACAAGTTCATTTTAAGTTTACCAGATCAATTTTATTAATGGCCAATTAATAAAAAGCATTAGGATTTAGGCTCAATAAATAAACCTTTATATTACTCAAATTGTAATTTAACCCCTTATAAACCGGTGCTATTAGATTTCATCACAACCCTAGATAATGGACTTAGCTACGACACATATCTAAGGCTAGTAAAAACTTAAAAATAAAAGACATAAAGTAAAATATTGAAAATAAAATGCTGGAAAGTAAATAAAGAAAAATACAATAAAAGAAAATGCTAGGGCTAGAGGATCTACTTTTATCACTACTATTTTAGATATTTCCCTTAATATAATATATTAACTTGTGTAATATTACCAACCAGCCATATAGGCGGTATCCTGATTAAGTCAGATTAAGTCCAATCGACCAAGAAGGCGGTATCGCAATTTATCCATAAATCAACCATATAGGCGGTAATTACCAACCGACCAACCAGGCGGTATCCATGCTTAGTCAGGTTAAAACCAATTTATAGGACCAATAAAGCGGTATCCTTGTTAAGTTAAATTTTAAATTGTAAATATATTATAATTAAGGGAGATTTATCTAAATAGCAGTAATAAAAGTTTTACCTTTCACTCTAGCAGGGGAAGTTACCTCCACGTAGCTGAATAATAAAAACTGAAAAAGTAAAGAAAGTAAATTACTATTACATAAACTAAATAAAATTAATTACAAAACTGTAATTTAAAGAAAACTAAATACAAACTTATTATTTATTCAGAGAGTTACAGAGAGGAAGGAGCCTCTGAAATTGAAATTTCGAGCTGAATTTATAGGCATTGATAGGCCCTGCGCGTCAGGACGCGAACTCCTTGTGCGACGCGACACGCGTGATTTACGGCGTGGCTTACGGAGAGTTCGTCATGTGGCAGGTGGATAATGTGATAAGGTGACACGAGGCAAAGGCGGCTAAGAGTTGAATGATTGCGCTGACGTGGCAATGACGTGGCGATGTGGATTGTCGGCACCATAAGATTGCGACACGTGGCATGCGCACGTTAGCATCCGGCGTATCTTAGCAGACTTTACAGATTTAGACACGTGGCACAGTGCATTTTAGCATGAAGTGGTGCAAGTTAGCACATGCCGGCGCACATAAGGCATCGTGACGCGTGGAGCGCGTCGCAATGCGCCAAATTACATTTTTGCCCTTTGATGTCCTTTTTTACTATTTTGGCCCCAAATCACCTCCAGAATGTTCTGAAACTTTATTTATCTACAAAATAACAAAAAATACATCAAAATATTCACAAAACTCAAGAATCTATACAAAATATTTGGTCAAATGAGTGGGAAATAGTGATACATTTACCACTCATCATTCACATTAATATAATTATTCGATATCAAATAACGACATAAATAGTTAAGAAACATCACGAAATTTTTACGAAAATGTTTTTCCGTAAAATGACATATAACATGTTTTTGACCGAACCGACTACCCAATGCACATGTGGGCTGCCCAGGTAAGCCCCAACAGTACTAGGGCAGTTCATAGGCTGTCCAAACATTGACCAATTCATTGTTTGGGCAGTCGTCACCCGGTAACGCCGTTTTTGCCCATTTTCACTTATTTCAACTCCGAAATAATTTCCGGCAATTGTTCCAATACCCAATACCCAAAACACATCCAATACATTTATACAACATACTTTTCATCACCAAAAATACAGAATTTCCAGATCTAAGTTTTGTTACAGAAATATCATTTTTCATGCTTTAAATCAATTTTCTCAATATTAATCATATTAATTGTTACACCAACCAAAGTCACCACAAACGAAGAACCCAAGAACAATTCTAGGAGTTACAAGAGTGGTCATAACACTCTAGAATGGCAACAAGTCATCAAATGACAAAATTGAACAAATATTATAATAATATTATCCAATCTAACTTCACATATGCGTCTAGCCTCCAAATCCATCTTCCAAATCAAAAAGCCCCAAAATCTAAGAAAGGAAGAAACCCTAGAACTATTCTAGATATTCAAGAACAAGAAATAACTTTTCTAAGTTTGAGAGTTATGAAGATTACCTCCAAATCTCCTAAATTCCTTAAACGTTTTCTGATTTTCTACACTTTCTTCCTTGATTCTTCAAGAAAATTTTGGGAGCTTTTATGGAGATTAGGTTCGGCCATGGAGGTGAATAATTGAAGAAAAAAAAATTTCCACTTTAAATACAAGGCCAAAATCGACTTATAGTGAGAAAGAAGGGCAATTTGGTCATTTGGTTATTTTTTAATCTAATTTAATAAAATAACCTTTAAGTTAACAAATCCAATTTGAAAACTTTAAGCTTAATAAAACCATGCCACATGTAACCAATAATAATCAAACATATTGCTTAACAATTATGTAATATTGAAATAATTTATTATCTACATATTTAACATTTAAACATCTAAATAATTAATTAATGCGATTATTATTATATAAGTATTTTTATTTACATTAAATAACAAATACATAATTAATGCATGTGTTAAAATCTCATTTGACAAATAATTAATATGTATCAAATCAAATTTTGTATCAAGTACAAATACATATTAATTATAAATTGACTGAAATGCTCCTAATGCATGTATTTTTGTTTAACCGTTTAAACGACTCGAATTAACTCATTTAATAAGTGAAGTATTATGAATAATCTATATTATTCATAACGCATTGCCCAAGTGCTCAACGAGTACACTTCATATTGTGGGACTCTCTAAGTTAGGTTTATCAGTCAAGGAATCCAATTTCGTGTCCATAATCCACCCACTCATGAATTGCGAGAGCCAAACTCGTTTAAGAATAAATACTCAAAGTAAGTATTCTTGAATTATATCGAACTACAATTTTAAATCCAATTTAAATTATATTCAATACTAATTCTTATTTAATTCCAAATTAAATGATTACACGTTTTTATGTGCCTTAAAGACTTGGATTCCAAATCCAATCTTAATGGGTCTCAAAGGCCCAATTAGTATCCAATTCTATTCAACTAAAGTCAAATGGGCTTTTAATTAATTCTTTAGCTTGGGCTTTTGGCCAAAATGGATCTAACCCATAATGCCTAGGCCCAATAGGAATTACCCTATGCCATAGAATCAATTTTGGCCCATTAGGCCCAATTAAATTATTAAAGGCCCAATTGTCATATTTTGGATTTTATGGAAATGGTTTAGGCCCAAATATAATCCAAGAGTAAAATTTGGCCCAACCAAGTCCATTAGCCCAATTACAACAAATTAGATTAATATATCATTCCAAATTACATATTAATCCATTTCAAGTGTAATTAACACAATTAATTAATTAATCTAGTATTTCCAAAACACTAATTAATCTAATCAATCATGCTTAACATCTAATTCATGTCCAACACAAATTAAAGCAAAATCAATCTAATAACATGCTACAAAGCTCACGACAAAGGCATACAAAAATCATTCAATTTGATTTCAATCTAATTAAATCAACATTCAATATTTCTATCATGCCAATAACACATCCAATTGTCAAATTTTCTAAAATTTACCATGAGCCATCTAGGGTATACTTTCGGTCAAAGGGTAGGAATTAGGGAAAATTAATCTAATCAATTTACACAATTCCAACAATGCAAAATCAAATTGAACATCATATAAACTAAACCAAACAATCAATTATGCATTTTCATGCTCCAAGCAAAAATACCCAAATTTAAAGTCATGAACCCTAGAAATTAAATCAAGCTTAGATCTCACTCTGATACCATTGTAAGTGTCCTAGACATGCCACAGGATCTCTAAGTATGATTCGTGTGTGAATAAAATCAAAATTAAGTTGCGGAGGACTTACATTGATCGGTAGAGTTCAAAACTTTTCTTGGATGTTGAAGCATCCAAGCTCATTATGAGTATCCTTATCACCTTCATTGACTCATTTATTTAGCTATATGCTAGCAAGAACAAAAAAGGGCAGAATTTTGCTCTCCAAGAGAAACAACATTCGGCAAAGAGAGAGCAAGCAATCGCCATTCAGCTTCAAAATTCAGAGAGAGCAATGGCTTTTATTTTGAAAGAAAAAAGAATGTTGCTTTTTCTCGGCCAATTGAAGAAACACACAGAGAGTTGATTCTTTATTTTCGGCCATATTATTTTTCATGCTGCCAAATTGCTTTTCTTTCATTCGGCCATTTACAGTGGCCATTCAACCAAGAAAAATTCAAGGTCATTGGGCCATAAACAATGAGGGAGAGAGAGAGAGAGCATTTTATGTTATTGTTTTTCCAAAAAACAACTTGCCAAAACCTTTTTCAAAAAAGTGTATATACTTTTCCAAAAAGTAAAGTAAATGTGTGTTGAACAAGTTAACACAAAATATTCTCAACCACTTACATCAATTAGATTGACTAGTGATGTAAGTTGTGGGTCCCAACATTTAATTCAAAATTCAAGTTGAGTGAGACTACATATTTCGGGCTCGGGTTCGTTTAATCCGATTAAACGAATTTTCCGCCGCGACGTAATTAAATCTAATTTAATGAAATAATTATGCCTCGTAAATTATTATTAAAATCGATTACGAATTAATTCCAAATTAATTCGTTCGCTAGAATTAAAATCCAATTTAATTCCGCGTTGAAATCTGATTTCATTTATTATATTAATATATTATTTTAACCCAATTAAATAAATTAAATAGTAAAATCTAATTTAACTATTAAATTTATTTTACGGATTAATTCCAAATTAATCGCGTTCTCTCCTTTCGACGAATTTAATCCAGATTATTCTTTCTCTGATAATTAATCCCAGATTATTTCTTACCGTAATTAATCCCATATTAATTTTCTCTCTATTAATTAATCCCAGATTAATATTGTTCGAGTCAAATATCATCGGTGAATCTTTGGGATGCGACCCAGAGAATCCCTGGATATGTTGGGCAGTAAATACGGTCATTGGACTATCCAAACATGTGCGTACCCGGTACCACGTACTTACCGATTTACAAGACATGATTGGCTTCTAGTAAAGCATCATGCCTACCCAATTCTCCAGAAATATTCTTCTACATAATATAAGATCTTTGTCAGGCGTTGTATACATAGTATTGCACATTACGATTGTAGAACATAGAAATCGGCGACGCTATTCCAGGCTAGCGGCCCAGTCGGGAGTACGGAGTAGCCCGCAGGGGACTAAATCGGAGAATAATGGAGTCGCCACACGGTGTGAACCGGGAAAATGATTTAAGGCTGCACGCACCCTTCGCAAGGGAAGACCTCAAACCGTTGGGTTCGGAATGGTCCCTTACTTATGTCATTTGTAATGAACGGATTTGTGCAATTTTAACCAAGTCTACGCAACATACATTTGCAAAAGTAATCTACGTCTAAATTCCTATACGACCTAAATCTAAGTTTGCCTGTTTTAAAAAATAATTCAGGAAAGCGATAAACACACAACTCATGGATATCTTAAATTAACACATGCGGAATAATAAATATGTGACCAAGGAATTTGGCCATTCTCAATGTAAGACCTTGCATACCCAGTTGGACGTATTCCACGTCAACGAGCATGACGTATCCGGGACAAATAAAATAAAAATATAATAAATGGTGCCCTCAGGTCTTACCTTTTAATACGCTTTTCGGGATTGCGTTTCACGGTGCCGGAAGGGTTATCGTTTCCGCTGTTTCTTTACAGGTCTGCTATTTTCTCGGGTTCGCTGTTTTCACTGGTTCGTAGTTTTCACTGTTTTCTCTGATTCACCCACTGTTTCCGCTCGCAGTTTTCTCTGATTCACTCGCTGTCTTCTCTATTTTTTTACTACAGTTTTCAATCTATTTTTGGGCCGGTTTTGGGATGATTTTTGGTTCAGTTTTTAGTGGTCACAGGGGCTGTGTTTCAGGGGCTGTTGTGGAGAGGGCAGTGACTGGTTACGTGATGAAGGAGTGAGCAGTTTGTCAGTGCGTGATGAAGGAGTGAGTTGTGACGTTGAGTTATTGGTGTAAGGGTTGATGACGTTTAAGTTGAGGAAATATATGAGGGCTGATGATGTTACTGTGTGAATGGGTAGTCGTGAATAAGCAGTGGCGTGAGGGACTTTATGCATTGAGGGGTCTTGGTGTGATGTTGGGGGTTATTTATGTGACGTGTAGGGCGTGATGAAATGCAGTGTTTTCACGTGTGATGAAGGGCAGTGGCTGATACGTTGAGTGGCAGTGGTTGCGTGTGCATGAGCTGTATGCAAGGGCAGTATTTGGCAGTGTTTTACTTGTGCATTTTGTGCATGGGGCCGCATGAGTAATGCGTGAAGGGCGTGTTTAGATGGGCTGCTGCATCAAGGGTTTATTATTTGTTTGTTGGTTTCGGCTTAGTGGGGACGTGAAGGGGGAGAGGTTGTGAAGAGAGAGGGTTGTGTTGTCTATCTTGTACTAGATGAGGGACGAGTACGTGAGTAGTGAGAGAGACAAAGGCTGTGCGTGTGGTAGGTACTAGGGTTTCGTTTTCTTGGTCGGTGAGGGCTGCTGTTTATTGCTTATGAAGGTTGAAGGTGGGCAGTTTGGCGTGGGTTTGAAGCTTATTTCAGGGCTGTTTAGTGCGCGTTCAGAGGCTGGTTGAGGGGCTGGTTGCAGTGACTATTTTGGGCGTGTATGGGGCTGGTTGTAGTGACTGTTTTGGGCGTGAGAGGAGGCTGGTTTCAGTGGCTTGTCTGTGCGTGAGTTTGAGGGCTTTGCAGTGGCTATTTGGTGCGTGAGAGGAGGCTGGTTTCAGGGCTTATTATGGTGCATGAGCTGCAGGGGCTGCTAGAAGGGTTTATTACATGTGCATTAGGGAGAAGTGATCTAGTTGAATCTTCAGGGTTTCATTTTGTTTTGTTTTGTGTTTTTGCCGAGAGTTGGAGAGTGCTGGGCGAGAGAGTGAAGTAGAGAGAGTGGGGGGCTGGATGAAGGCTTTAGCGTGGGGTTAGGGGCTGGATGAAGGCTTTAGCGTGATTAGAGCTAGAGGTAGATTTGTGAGGAGTGTTTATTTGTTTGTTGTTTATTCACGTGAGATGGAGAGTCAATGAGAGAGAATGGGCTAGGGTTTTACGTGTGCACTTTAGCCAAGGGAGCAAGGGTTTATTTGTTCCTTATTTATAATGGGTGAGGGTTGAGGTGGAAAGTTATTATTTGTTTGTTATTTGGTGGGGGTGAGTGATTTATTAGGGGGCAATATTTAATGGAGAGAGACTTTAGGATTTGGCTTTTGAAAAGGGGGGTGTGCTTTGTTGAATTTGGACGTGAGGTGGTAAAGTGATGTGAGGGTTTTGGCTTCTTGTGATTTGTTTGATTTGTTTGGCTTGTGACTTGTTATTTGTTGCTTGGTAATGTGAGACATGTGCATTGTGGAATTTGTGTGTGAAGGAGAGAGAAAAGTTAGGTTTATTTAATTGGTTTTGTTTCTTGTGTGAAGTGTTGGGCGTGAGGTGCTAGTGAGTTGGGTTCTATTAATTTTTTCACATGGGGGAGTTGCTTTGGTTTATTTAATGAGTTTATTTTGTTTGTGATGTGTCTTATTTGTTTTGTTGAATTTGTGTAGTGACGTGGGGCATGTGAGTCGGGTTATTCAATAAATTTTTTTGTGAGTGGTGTGTGCATGGGAGAGGGAGTCTAGGTTTAAGGCTTGGGCCAGGGATAAATTTTAAAAAAGAGGCCTAACGAGCAAACCCGAGGCTAAGCGAGCGAACTAAATCCAACAGGGGATTGATCATTGAATCTTCCTTTCCGACGTCCGTTTCCCGCGACTTAAAAGGTAGTGCCTCCGTACGAGGCTCGTCATCAGGATTTATATGCAAAAATGCAGTGCCTATAGTCGCCCCCACTTTGATGGGACTTGTGCAGTTTGTGCAATGCATTTTTACTTACCTGGCTCGCCAGCTGCCACCTGACTTGCCTGTTGCTTTTAATTGTGTTGGTTTGTTTGCGCCATACCCGGCGTGCTAAACCCCATGCCCGAGGCATCGTGGTTGCGTCTCCATACCCAGAGTGTCGTAGTAGTATCTCCATACCCGGAGCATCACAATAGTATCTCCGTACCCAAATTGCCATACCCTGCAAGCTAGACCCCATACCCGAGGTGTCGCAAATGTATCTCCATACCCAGAGTGTCATACTCGGCATTCTGATGATGTGTGGGCCTCAACCCTGTGACTCATCCCGAAAACTGATACTGGTGTGTGGTCCATTCCCGAACTGTTATTGCGAGGTAGTCCATTCCCGAACATTGCTACATTCTCGGATTGCCGTTCCCGACTTTTTCATTCCTGAACCTTGCTCAATTCTCGAATTGCCATTTTCGGCTTGTTCATTCTTGAACTCTTTTCCATTCTTGGAGTGTCATTCTCGGCTTGTTCATTCTCGAACTCTGCTCCATTCTCGGAATGCCATTCTCGACTTGTTCATTCTCGAACCCTGTTCCATTCTCAGATTGCCATTCTCGGCTTGTTCATTCTCGATCCCTGCTCCATTCTCGGCTTGTTCATTCTCGAACACTGCTCCATTCTCGGATTGCCATTCTCGGCTTATTCATTCTCGAACCCTGTTCCATTCTCGGATTGCCATTCTCAGATTGCCATTCTCGGCTTGTTCATTCTCGAACCCTGTTCCATTCTCGGATTGCCATTCTCGGCTTGTTCATTCTCGAACTCTGCTCCATTCTCGGATTATGCTCCATTCTCGGATTGTTCATTCTCGAACCTTATTCCATTCTTGGATTGCTATTATCGGCTTGTTCATTCTCGAACTCTGCTCCATTCTCGGATTCTGCTCCATTCTCGGATTGTTCATTCTCGAACCTTGTTCCATTCTGGGATTGCCATTCTCGTCTTGTTCATTCTCGAACCATGTTCCATTCTCGGATTGCCATTCTCGGCTTGTTCATTCTCGAACTGTGCTCCATTCTCGGATTGCCATTCTCGGGTTGTTCATTCTCGAACCTTGCTCCATTCTTGAATTTCCATTCTCGGCTTGTTCATTCTCAAAATGTGCTTCATTTTCGGATTGCCATTCTCGGCTAAACGGATACTGATACTGATGTTGGTGTGGGCCTCGCCCCCAGAGTGCCATACCCGGCAAAACTGATACGAATGCAGGTGTGGGCCTCACCCCCGGGACTCATCCCCAAAACTGATGCTGATGATGTGATGGTTCATTCCACCATATTGTATTATCTCTCATGAGATAATCCTGATAGCTAAGCATATTTTCGTCCTCAATGGATGCTTCGCGTCAAAACTGGAGAACCTTCAAAGTACTCAATACACTCAGATCCGCTTGTCTGAATGAGTGATCTGAACTAGTCTCCTAGTGTGTGTGCCAAGGCTCTTTCACAGCGTATTCCATAAGTAAGCTAACTGGATGATTTCGTCTTCGGAGAATAAGATCGGTGGGTCTAACCAACCTGGATGTCTTAATCACATTCTGTGATTACTTCGTCATACTCAACATGATATGGTCTTCTTCTTTTTTCTTTTGTCTATTTCTTTTCATTCTTTTTTCTTTCTTTTTTTTCATTTTTTTTGACACACCTACACTTTAAGGTAGCATTTCTCCTCACGGTGGTCCTAGTACTCGCCCATGGGTAGCTTCACGCTTATCGGTTATAGGCGGTCCATTTTTCATTTCTTTTCAATACAAAGACTTTTTCTTTGTTTCCAACCATATCATATATCATAGCATAAGTAAACCAGGGTGGACATCCAGACATACGGTCATTCACTGATCCACCATCTCTTCTACTAGTCATCTCGCCAACTACTCAGGCTTCTACTGTCGAGATCTTGTAATCAAGTGCTCGCGAGTCTAGCGAAGATCAATCCATTCAGAATACCATATGAGAGCACATCTCGCACTTATCGTTTCTAAGGTTCCTCCCTACAACAAACAATATCATCACCGGACATATGCTTAACCATCAAGACTTCTCTCTCTCTCTCTTGTTTTTTTTTTCACTCACTCACTCCATGGAATTCTCCCTTTCAACCGCTGATAATGTGGGCTTCGCCCCCTGAGATCCTTTCCCGGAACTCATACTAATATGGGCCTCAACCCTGGGATTCCTCCCCGAAACTGGTTCATTCCTGAAACTGATACTGATTCATTTCTGAAACTGATACTTATTCATTCATGAAACTGTATTATTGCTGCTTCTGGTTGGCTTGCTTTTGCCGCTTTCTCTTTTTCTCTATTGAAACCTATGAATACGAACAAAACAAAACACAAGAAGAATGCAAATGCGTTACATCCATACATGCATGCATGAATGAATTTCCAATTCCGTCGGGTTAGGTCTTTTGTCGATTCCTCAGGTGACTGATCGGTCTTCTCTTTTTCAGGCAAAATACAGCTTCAATCTCTTCTGGTATATCTGCATGTGATCCAAGGACTTCATCCATCAATGCCAACTGTTAAAATCTCTGTGAGACCCACTCTTGTTCAAGTAGCTCTGCTTCTGCTAATACCCGCATGGACGGTATCTCAACTTCCACCGGCAGTACTGCTTCCATTGCCTTTCAAAATTATTATTTTCTTAAACACTTCAGCTGAATGCCATTTTCTTGTCTCTTATCCTTGCCGTATGGTTTTCTATTTCTCAGTTTCATTTTCCCGATATCCATGTTTGTTAAACATTTTTTGACAAGTCTTTGTTTTTGTTTATAACCCAACGGATATCTATGATGGCTGCTAAGACAAAGGGTAAGCATGATGCATGTATGCATGTGATGCATGGAATACATAAGTCGGCCCATTACAATTTCAAAGCATTCAACCATACTATTGCGCGGTGCAAACTTGTCCCAGTTGAAAAGGCCCAACAAGTTTATACTTTTACGATAACATGGCTAAACAACTTCAAATGATAAGAGGCCAAAATACAAAATGGCCCATCGGTATTTTAGAAGCTTTTGGCCCATTTGCCAAAGGACATGAACTCGTCCCAGTTTAAATGGCCCAACAAGTTCATATCTCTTGACAAAAGGTCCAACTGAATCCAAATGATGATGGTCCTAAACACAAGCATAAAGAAATAATTTTTATTGGTCATACCACTATGGTTCACATGTAGGTTTAAAGGAATGTAAACAAAGGCTCCCGCTGACGAAGGATTGCCCACAACTAGGACTCCCCACTCAAGGGTTCGAGCGACCAAGTGAGCACACCTTTTTTATACCTTACGGTACGTGCCAACGAGTTACGGTATGTGACTAATTGTCAAATGGATTCCTTATTGTAGATTCCCCAGATGGAGGGTGGAGCGAACTCTCTTAAATACCCAAGCCTCTTAGGCTCTTATCGCCTTGGTGACAGGAATAAACAACGAGTCCTCCAAATTACTCTATCACAACGAGCTACAAGTAAATGATTATCTAGGTGCCTTCACAGCTTTTCCTTATAGAATGGCAGTGAATGAAAGAAGACACCAAACCATCACCTAGCCTTAACTATGCTTTGATTAAACCCCCTAAACCCACAGTAGACATGGTTAATTTAAAGCACAAATCACAAACATTACAAGACATTATTTCGGGGCCGATTCTATATCCCCAGTGGAGTCGCCAGACTGTAGAACACAGAAATCGGCGACGCTGTTTCAGGCTCGCAGCCCGGTCGGGAGTACGGAGTAGCCCGCGGGGGACTAAACCAGAGAATAATGGAGTTGCCACCTGGTGTGAACCAGGAAAATGATTTAAGGCCGCACTCACCCCTCGCAAGGGAAGACCTCAAACCGTTGGGTTCGGAATGGTCCCTTACTTATGTCATTTGTAATGAACGGATTTGTGCAATTTTAACCAAGTTTACGCAACATACATTTGCAAAAGTAATCTACGTCTAAATTCCTATACGACCTAAATCTAAGTTTGCCTGTTTTAAAAATAAGTCAGGAAAGCGATAAACACACAACTCATGGATATCTTAAATTAACACATGCGGAATAATAAATATGTGACCAAGGAATTTGGCCATTCTCAATGTAAGACCTTGCATACCCGGTTGGACGTATTCCAAGTCAACCAAGCATGCCGTATCCGGGACAAATAAAATAAAAATACAATAAATGGTGCCCTCAGTTCTTACCTTTTAATACGCTTTTCGGGAGTGCGTTTCACGGTGCCGGAAAGGTTAGCGTTTCCGCTGTTTCTTTACTGGTCAGCTGTTTTCTCGGGTTCGCAGTTTTCGCTGGTTCGCAGTTTTCGCTATTTTCTCTGATTCACCTGCTGTTTCCACTCGCTTTTTTCTCTGATTCACTCGCTGTTTCTGCTCACTGTCTTCTCTGTTTTTTTTACTACAGTTTTCAGTCTATTTTTGGGCCGGTTTTGGGATGATTTTTGGTGCAGTTTTTAGTGGTCACAGAGGCTGTGTTTCAGGGGCTGTTGTTGAGAGGGCAGTGACTGGTTACGTGATGAATGAGTGAGCAGTTTTTCAGTGCGTGATGAAGGAGTGAGTTGTGACGTTGAGTTATTGGTGTGAGGGCTGATGACGTTACTGTGTGAATGGGCAGTCGTGAAGGGCAGTGGCTGATGCATTGAGGGGCAGTGGATGCGTGTGCATGAGCTGCATGCAAGGGAAGTATTTGGCAGTGTTTTACTTGTGCATTTTGTGCATGGGGCCGCATGAGTAATGCGTGAAGGGCGTGTTTAGATGGGCTGCTGCATCAAGGGTTTATTGTTTGTTTGTTGGTTTCGGCTGAGTGGGGACGTGAAGGGGGAGAGGTTGTGAAGAGAGAGGGCTGTGTTGTCTATCTTGTGCTAGATGAGGGACTAGTACGTGAGTAGTGAGAGAGACAAAGGCTGTGCGTGTGGTAGGTACTAGGGTTTCATTTTCTTGGTCGGTGAGGGCTGCTGTTTATTGCTTATGAAGGTTGAAGGTGGGCAGTTTGGCGTGGGTTTGAAGCTTATTTCAGGGCTGTTTAGTGCGCGTTCAGAGGCTGGTTGAGGGGCTGGTTGCAGTGACTGTTTTGGGCGTGTATGGGGCTGGTTGCAGTGACTGTTTTGGGCGTGAGAGGAGGCTGGTTTCAGTGGCTTGTTTGTTCGTGAGTTTGAGGGCTTTGCAGTGGCTATTTGGTGCGTGAGAGGAGGCTGGTTTCAGGGCTTATTATGGTGCGTGAGCTGCAGGGGCTGCTGGAAGGGCTTATTACATGTGCATTAGGGAGAAGTGATCTAGGTGAATCTTCAGGGTTTCTTTTTGTTTTGTTTTGTGTTTTTGCCGAGAGTTGGAGAGTGTTGGGCGAGAGAGTGAAGTAGAGAGAGAGTGGGGGCTGGATGAAGGCTTTAGTGTGAGGTTAGGGGCTGGATGAAGGCTTTAGCGTGAGTGGAGTGTTTATTTGTTTGTTGTTTATTCACTTGAGATGGAGAGTCAATGAGAGAGAATGGGCTAGGGTTTTACATGTGCATGTTAGCTAAGGGAGCAAAGGTTTATTTGTTTCTTATTTATAATGGTTGAGGGTTGAGGTGGATAGTTATTATTTGTTTGTTATTTGGTGGGGGTGAGTGATTTATTAGGGGGCAATATTTAATGGAGAGAGACTTTAGGATTTGGCTTTTGAAAAGGGGGGTGTGCTTTGTTGAATTTGGACGTGAGGTGCTAAAATGATGTGATGGTTTTGGCTTCTTGTGATTTGTTTGCTTGGTTTGGCTTGTGACTTGTTATTTGTTGCTTGGTAATGTGAGACATGTGCATTGTGGAATTTGTGTGTGAAGGAGAGAGAAAAGTTAGGTTTATTTAATTGGTTTTGTTTCTTGTGTGAAGTGTTGGGCGTGAGGTGCTAGTGAGTGGGGTTCAATTAATTTGTTCACGTGGGGGAGTTGCTTTGGTTTATTTAATGAGTTTATTTTGTTTGTGATGTGTCTTATTTGTTTTGTTGAATTTGTGTAGTGACGTGGGACATGTGGGTAGGGTTATTCAATTAATTTGTTGTGAGTGGTGCGTGCATGGGAGAGGGAGTCTAGGTTTAAGGCTTGGGCCGGGGATAAATTTTAAAACAGAGGTCTAACAAGCAAACCCGAGGCTAAGCGAGCGAACTAAATCCAACAGGGGATTGATCCTTGAATCTTCCCTTCCGACGTCCGTTTCCCGCGACTTAAAAGGTAGTGCCTCCGTACGAGGCTTATCATCGGGATTTATATGCAAAAATGCAGTGCCTACAACGATCCAGTATCGGATGTCACATGCTAGGCCTGGGGCTGGAGTTTTGTTTGCCCCGTACGAAGCATATATCAGATCATTAGCAACTAGTCTCTTTATGATGGAAAAGTCATGACCTAGTCATACTTCCCCGATGGCTATAGCACTTAGAGTACCAGTTCCGTATACCTGCGTGATCATCATCTCCATATGACTGAAGTGATACTTTCATCTTGACATCACACCCAATACACAATGATTCTCAGTATACCCAGAAGTGGCGTACACAGAACCTGTTAAAGCCCCGGACGACCAAAATAAATATTTTTTTTATTTTTTATTTTTTTAAAATTTTAATTGTATTTTTTTATATTTATATTTGTATTTTGTCAATTTTATTAGTTTTATTTCAATTCTTTTAATTTTTTTTTATTAAATTCTATTATATATATATATATGCATAATATTTTATATTTTATTTTATTAAAATCTAATTTAATTTTTTTTTTTTATTCTTTTCCCTACCCGGAATCACCCGGGTCTTCGTTTTAAGGACCCGATTCCAGATTTTTTAATTTCGGACCCGGATCTTCCCGGACCCGGGTCGTCCGGGTCCGGATCTTGTTGCCATCCCTAGACACATAGTCATACTACCAATGAGATTCTGAGGGGTCTATCCAGAGCGAAGCTGTTTCCGTACCATCGGTAAACAGAACCTCCTATTACACTTGCATGAGTATCCAATACCCAAATATATGAGAACTATGTCGTTATGCTTCCATGACACACACAAGTATAATACTAGCCTATTCCGCATTATCGATGTCCAGTCTCGATGATACTACGACTAGAGATATTTAATGATTAAACCTTTGTGGATTAATACTGTCTCATATCTTATTAATCCGGAACTAATCATAAGGACTTTTATCATTTATATATCCAGGTAATCCAATTACAAATGATAAAAGAGCAATTTCCTTTGTCACATAGTTAATTTGTACAACAACGCCATGTTCTGTACAAATAGTGATACTATGGGTCATAATTGTCCAACACGAGTAACATTGAAACCCTTCTTATTCTTTCCCTTTGTCTTCTTCCCCTTCGACCTAGGCCAGTGAACTGGCAAATATATGATTTAACTCTTAAATCATTGTCTTTCCATTTCTGGAAAGTCTCAGGTTCTTCTGGCGCCGCATCATGAGATACAACAAGAAGCAAATGACCCTCTAACACATGTCTCAGTTTCTCAGACCCGAGGATAATCCTCAAATCTAAGTCCCAGTCTGCGAAGTTGTCAGCGCCTTTAAGCTTATTAGTATCAAACAATGAGTAAATGGGTTAGTTGAAGATGCCGCCATCGCAAATCTATCATATAAATAGAAAAAAACGGTTAGCAAATAAAATAGTTTAATATAATATCATAAAACATTAAGTAGATCATGATTTTTTAATCTAAAAATGCCTCTCCCACTATTTAATGTAAAACTATAATCCCCAAACATAATACAAAAGATTCCATAATCAAATTAAATTCAATAGTGAAAAGTGGACAATTATTTTGTATTTCAATTACTTTAATTATGTAACAATTAAATAATTAAATAATTACTTAAATATAAATATCTAAGTATATGTATTATATTTACTTTAAATAATCCAAATACATATATTAATGATAATTTGACAATTAATTAATGTTTATTTAATAAAATCATATATTAAATACAAATATACATTAATTAGGAAATGACTGAAAAACCCCTATCCATGTGTCTTTCTGTTTAACCGTTAAACGATTTATAAATAATCAATATTATTCATAACTGTTGCCCTAGTATTCTACGAGTATATTTGATTATGTCAGACTCTCTAAGTTCAGGCATATCTGTCACGAAATCCAATTTCGTGTCCATAATTTACCCACTCGTAAATTATGATGATCACAGATAAACTCATTGAACTATACAAGTAGAGGTCATTACATACTTATAATCCCTCTGTCACATGTATCTGGATTATTCCAAAGATTTAGATATAAACGTCAAATCTCTATAAGTATAATCTCGTCGACAGTTCTATTAGCAATTTCTTAATAACACTTAGAACTCACTTTTATAGTGTACAAGGGGCTCATTGATTTAACGGATTGCTAATCCAATATTAAATACCTTTGCTATGTTCACAGAGCTTACAAATCATTTCTTGACACACACAGAATATCCCGAGGATCTTTCCAAACCCAAAAAACAGACGGAGGTCTGACCTAAATAGGTCGGTAACATGACTTCCATCAAAGTGTGGAGGATATCTCATATATCTATAGTGGTATCTCAAGTCAAAGAATCAATATGCTACTCAACCCGAGAAGATTCTTATTGACGTTTGTGTACCATTTATGAAAAATCTTTAGTGAGTCGTTCAATGTTCGTCCGATATAAACACCTACATGTCGATACGAGTCTCTAAGTCTCATGGTTCATTGAGCAACCATTGGAATCCAGGATTCCAATATACGATATGTACCGGTCTCAACGGGTTTACTTACTGACCAAGTAATATAAACCTTAACCAGGAATAGTTTAAGAAATGATACTGTTATGATACAACTCAATGTCAGTTGCGACGCTTTTACAACTGTATCGTAACTAATCATTCTAAGATACAATCATCATACAACCAAACACGGAGCACACATAACAACCAATACATCAAAGATCACATTTTCAAACAATACATACATACGACTGGCTTACACATACAATGGTTGTACGGTACTCATTACCTATTTTAGAATAGGTATAAGATGAATGTCATCTGAACAAATTCCTAACTAGCTCGCTACTACACTATAAAATTATCAACCAATCAAACAAACATACATACGTATATATCATGTAACACAAACTCATCACACTATTTCTCATACACAAGCATACACACGACTGACCCTCCGAGCCATCATCCAACTGCTGACATACATACATACGTTTATATATACGTTAATACGAATTCAAATGCTTTAAATTTAACCATCCTCATACATTTCACTTGTTGATCAAATATACTCAGTTAAGATTTTATATCTGGAAACATTAAAACATTAAGACATAAACTTATCAATTATACTTATCCATTCATGAATAACTTAGCTTATAGTCTTTTTATATCGCATTTAACCAATCTAAACTTCATACTAATATTCGCATGAGTCAATAACAAACTAGTTGACAAAACGTTCCGACACATATGCTAGTAAAAATTCAATAATCATACTTATTCCAATTACCGATTCTATGTACTCAAAATATACATATCTCTTCATCACATGCATATACAAATACGTGTACATATAGTTTTACATGTGCTTATACATATACTTATACATACACATACATTTACATACATGTATACATATAATTATTGATTCATACAGTTACATACATCCATACATACATATAAACATGAAGCTCTTCCCATATCTCACTTCATATCATATCAATAACAAAGATCCATACCTATGGTGGTTGATTATCCTAACCATACATAATATCAAACTTTATTCTCAAGAATATTCCCATCTTTTTAAGTTAACATGTCAATCATCTATATATATGTATATTCAAAACATGAATTCACCAATTTAAGTTACCATGGCATGGTTTACTTATCTGCCTTCGTGAGCACTAATCTATTAAATAAATGGCAAAGCGCCGTCAGAATCGTGACTTATGGAGTTGTCAACTTAACTATGAT
This sequence comes from Zanthoxylum bungeanum, assembly GCA_019454045.1. Classification (NCBI taxonomy): domain Eukaryota; kingdom Viridiplantae; phylum Streptophyta; class Magnoliopsida; order Sapindales; family Rutaceae; genus Zanthoxylum; species Zanthoxylum bungeanum. The sequence goes on from SKCR01044148.1 coordinate 65,515, forward strand.
AAAATTCGAGATCTTTATGGAACAATCAAATCAAGTCTAATTTTAATGATTTCAATTCCATTACTTTTAAAATATCATTACAAACTATTCCAAGCGACTTGTTCACTTAAATCCTCGGTTTACACATTTTTGGAAAATCTTCTAAAAAGTTTTCGCAAACGCTACGGAAGGGTCCCGAACCCTTCGAACCTCCTTGGATTTATCTAAACACTATCATAACATTATATATGACTCCTACCTATCATTACGATCAAAAACACATTAATACAGCGAAATCTCACTTTTACTAGAAACTTGCATAGTCTATTGGATTAATCCAATTCGTTCTGTTTTCACTCAGATTCTATCAAATGCACATAGTCAATATACTCATACTCAAACAATACAATTTATACAATTATGCAACTCTACAAAGTTACTGGAAACATCTAAACATTTAATGCAAACTTGAAATTATGGACTTTTTACTGGGAGGTCTTACCAAGATTTTGAGGGCATACACGTGTTGGGATGTATGCCTTAGAGCTACATGAAATGTAAATGTTTTTATGTGTTTTGAAATAAAATGATGCATTATTCATTTATCAAAGTGTTTGTTTAATTTCGCATATTATAAATTATCTTGAATACCCTAGATTACTTATATACCTTCAGACTTTCTGTATGAGTGTCATACATAAGAGGATTTAATTCTTAGATAGTAATATTAAATAGTCCATAGAGAGCAAACAAAGCGGGTACTTTATTTATGGTTTATCTATAGCTGCGGTCCATTCTATATTTGTATGGCGACCTTGATCCGGGATCGTCCATGTAGAGACATGAGAATGGAGGCACCTTGTATGATGTGTTCATATATGACTGGACCTAGATGAAAATGACATTCTTATAATATCTGTTAAACAAAGAAAGTCATTTCGATCTACTATATGGTCATATATAGATTGATCTTAATCCTGAGTGTACTACGAACTCCTGCATGGCAGGCTATGTCCTTTGATTTACAAAGGTGAGGTTGGTGTAGCAGTCCCGTGTTAGACAGTAATGACCTATAACGTCACTATTTGTAAAAGACATTATGTTTTTGTACAAATTAATTATGTAGCAATGGAAATTGCCTTTTATCATTTCGTAATTAGATTACTTAAATGTGTGAATGATGAAAGTCCTTATGATTAGGTCCGGATTGAGAAGATATGAGAGAGTATCAATACACGACGGTTTAATCATTAAATATCCCTAGTCGTAGTATTATCGAGACTGGACATCAATAATACGGAATAGACTAGTATCACTCTTGTGCGTGTTATGGAAGCGTAACAGCATAGTTCTCATATATTAAAGTATTAGATACTTATGCAGGTGTGGTAGGAGGTTCTGTTTTACCAATGGTACGGAAAACAGCTTCGCTCTGCATTGACCCCACGGAATCCCATTGGTAGTATGATTATGTGTCTATGGGAGTCCGTATCAGGGTAGGTGTATTTGATCTTAACCTGAGACTTGCATCGCTAGTACTTGCGACAATGAATACGCTTTGGTTTTGGTCGTTTAGGACTTTAACAGGTTCTGCGTACGCCTCTTCCGGGTTTATTGAGAATCGTAGTGTATTGGGTGTGATGTCAAGACGAAAGTATCACTTCAGTCATATGGAGATGATGGTCACGCAGGGATACAGAACTGGTTCTCTAAAAGGTTGCAATCGTCGGGATAATATGACTAGGTCATGATTATCCGATAATATGACTCGGTCATGATTATCCGATAATAAAGAGACTAGTTGCTAGTGATCCGATATATGCTTCGTACGGGGCAGACACTGTTCCAGCCCCAGGCCTTGCATATGACATCCGATACTGGATCACGAGATACGCAATACTACGTATACTACGTCTGACATAGATCATATTTTCCATTAAGAATATTTCTGGAGAATTGGGTAGGCATGACGCTTTGCTAGAAGCCAACCTTGTCTTGTAAATCGGTAAAACCCTAGTACAAGGTACGTACGTGTTCGGATAGTTCGATGACCGGATTTACTGCCAACATATCCAGGGATATCTTGGGTCGCTTCCCAAAGATTCACCGATGACGTATGATTCGAACTTTATTAATCTGGGATTAATATCGGAGAGACTTTCTCTGGGATAAAGTACTATTTGAAGAGAGAGAACGATTAATTTGGAATTAATCGATAAAATAATATATTCGATATATTATACGAAATTCGATTTCGACACGGAATTAAAATTGGATTTTAATTCGGACTAATGAACTGATTTAGAATTAATTCGCAAGCGACGTGAATAGTAATTTTACTAGGCAAGATTATTTAATTAAATTTGATTTAATTACGACGCAACGGAAAACCCGTTAATTCGGAATTAACGAAACCGAGTCCAAAATGTGTTTGCGACGCCACTCCGATTTTGAATCAAGTGCGGCCGCAAGTCACATCGCGAGTCACATCACTTGTCACTTTAGTGATAGATGTCTTATCACCTTTTTGGTGAGTGACATGCAGTCACTATTCATGATAGGGGTTGGTGTGGGCATTTAATGCCATTTTGGAGCCAAAAATTTTCTTTGACTTTGGTAAAGCATATACCAAATTTTTGAGTAATTGTTTTTGTAATTGTTTTTAGAAAACAAAGAAACAAAACACAAAATCTCTCTCCCTCTCTCAATCAAAACCGTAAGCACTCTAAAGGGGAAAGGAAATCATTCTTCTTTCTTCAATCTTGCTAGCACATTAGAGAATCAATACAAGGTGATAGGGAAACCGAACTAAGAGATTGGAATCCATTGAAGATTGGAGCTTGCAAATCTTCTTTAACAAAATAAGGGCTTGGCCGAAACTTGGAAGCAATGAGGGAAAAGGTTTGTTGATCATCACATCAAAAGCCGTTCAATGTAAGTGTGTTTTCCGCCTCACTTCTTTGAGTATTCATTCAATTTCTATGCTTATATTGATCTTGGGACCACCCTTGAAACCAATTATCTAACTTGTTCCATTATCTAATGGATTTGGTTGACACTCCACCCAAGTGTGTTGGCCATTTACAATTGATAAGATTGAGTGGATGTTGATGGAATGGTTTTAGTTTATATTCTCTACCATTCCCACTCAAAGGTTGGGTAATCAAGTGAAAATGATACTTAGCATTTTGGAAAAAAAAAAAAATTCAAGAGAGAGATAAAACATTCACAAAAGTTGTGAGTAAGGTAGAGAGAAAAATCATATTTCTCAATAGTTGAGATTAGAAAGAAAAAAAAAAGTGAACAAGATACTTGATCTTCTTCATCTCATCTTTCTAAAGCCAAAAGAGTTTTTGACAATATCAATTTCACTAAAAATGTTAGAGGTTGATCTTTGTGAGTGAAGCCCACACTTTGGTTCGTTGGTTTCGAGATATAGCTCAGAAGATTGAGTGGTTGATTCTACAGTAGAATCTCAAAGGAAATTAATCAAGAAATTTTGTGGAGTTCGACTTCAACAAATGAGAAGGTAAAGAAAATTTTAAAGATCTGGTGCCACCACATCCGCAAATTCCACCGCGCATAAGGAAACGGTTTCCTACAGCTGTTTCAGCAAGAGCAGTGGGAGTTTCTAGTTTAAATTTTACAAATAACAGTTATTTGAATTTGAACAATGTGTTATTCATTCATGGTTTTCGCAGGAATTTGCTTCCTATTTCTAAACTTTTGGATGATGGTTATCTAGTTTCATTTAATAGCAATTTATTTATTATTTGTAGAAATGGATTAACCATATGCACAGGAAACTCAGAAAATAACTTGTATGTGTTAAGACCGTTACCACATAGGTCACTGCTCAAGGCTGAAATATTTAAGGTTGAGAAACCTAAAACTAAACGGCCAAAGATTTCTCACGATGACACATATCTATGGCATCTTAGACTTGGTCATATCAACCTTGACCGGATAGACAGATTGATAAATAATGGAGCCTTAAACCAGCTAAAGCTCGAAACTTTACCAGTCTGCAAATCCTATTTAGAAGGAAAAATAACCAAGAGACCTTTTACTGGAAAAGGTATAAGAGTCAGTCAATCACTTGAGCTAATACATTCGGACGGTTGCAGACCGATGAATGTAAGAGCCCGAGATGGTTATAAATACTTTGTCACATTCATTGACGATAATTCCAGATATGGGTATGTTTACCTGATGCAGCACAAGTCAAATACTTTTGAAAAGTTCAAAGAGTATCGTGCTGAGGTTGAGAACCAGTTGGGTTAAAACAATCAAAACTCTACGATCAGATCGTGGAGGAGAATATCTTGACAGAGATTTCGAGGAATTCTTAGTTGAGCATGGGATAGTATCCCAGCTCACAGCACCTGGAACACCACAGCAAAATGATGTTGCAGAGAGGAGAAATCGGACCCTACTAGACATTATGAGATCTATGTTTAGCTATAGCTCACTACCTAGTTCGTTCTGGGGATATACACTGCAAACTGCAATGCATATCCTTAATGTAGTTCCATATAAGTCTGTTCCTAAGACTCCCTTAGAGTTGTGGAATGGTCGTAAAATAGTTTACAACATTTCCTCATATGGGATGTCCAGCACATGTGCTAAAGAATAAGACTATAAAGTTGGAGCCACGTTCCCAGGTGTGCCTATTTGTAGGCTATCCTAATGAGACTAGGGGTGGATTCTTCTATAATCCTAATGATAACAAAGTGTTTGTATCGACAAACGCTACGTTTCTAGAAGAGGATTATATAAGGGAGTTCAAACCTCGAAGTAAAGTGTTACTCGATGAGTTACTTGCTGGTTCGACCAGCACACTATCGTCAACGACAGTTGACAAATACATAGCACCTTCGACAACTGAGCGTCAGATGCAAGCTCATCAGAATGATCTACCACCTAGACGTAGTTGGAGGGTTGTACGACAACCCGATCGCTATATTGGAGTTGGAAAGGCACAAGTTGTCGCATCCAGCGATGATATAGATGATCCATTGACCTATCGTAGTACAATGTATCATTATGATAAAGAGGAATGGCCTAAAACCATGAACCTAGAGATATGGTCTATGTACTCCAACTCAGTCTGGGAACTTGTAGACCAACCTGATGGGGTGAAACCCATACGTTGTAAGTGTTGGACAATTATGACCCATATCATCATTATTTGTAAGGAACATGGTGTTTTGTATAAATTAATTATGTGACAAAGGAAATTGCTATTTTATCATAATGTAATTGGATTACTTGGATTATTAATAATAAAAGTCCTTATGGTCAAATCAGATTAATAAGATATGAGACAGTATTAATCCATAAATGGTTTAATCATTAAATATCCCTAGTCGTAGTATTATCCAGATTGGACATCGATAATGCGGAATAGACTAGTATCACACTTGTGCGCGTTATGGAAGCTTAACGGCATAGTTCTCATATATTTAGGTATTGGATACTTATGCAAGTGTGATAAGAAGTTCTGTTAGCCGTTGGACCAGGAACAGCTTTGCTCTGGATAGACTCCTCGGAGTCCCATTGGTATTATGACTATGTGTGTATGGGAATCCGAATCAGGGTAGGTGTATATGTTGGACAATTATGACCCATAGCATCACTATTTGTACAGAACATGGTGTTGTTGTACAAATTAACTATGTGACAAAGGAAATTGCTCTTTTATCATTTGTAATTAGATTACCGGGATATATAAATGATAAAAGTCCATATGATTAGTTCCGGATTGATAAGATATGAGATAGTATCAATCCATGAAGGTTTAATCATTAAAACATCCATAGTCGGAGTATTATCGAGATTGGACATCGATAATGCAGAATAGACTAGTATTGCACTTGTGCGCGTTGTGGGAGAATAACTGCATAGTTCGCATATATTTGGGTATTGGATACTCATGCAAGTGTAATAGGAGGTTGTGTTTACCGATGGTACGGAAACAGCTTCGCTCCGGATAGACCCTTCAGAATTCCATTGGTAGTATGACTATGTGTCTATGGAAGTCCGAATCAGGGTAGGTGTATTTGGTCTTAACCTGAGACTTGCATCGCTAATACTTGCGACAATCAATATACTTTGGTTTTGGTCGTCCAGGGCTTTAACCGGTTCTGTGTACGCCTCTTCTGGGTATATTGAGAATCGTAGTGTATTGGGTGTGATGTCAAGATGAAAGTATCACTCCAGTCATATGGAGATAATGATCACGCATGATACGAAACTGGTGCTCTTATATGCTGCAGCTATCGGGATAATATGACTAGGTCATGTTTATCCTATTATAGAGACTAGTTACCAGAGATCTGATAAGTGCTTCGTACGGGGCAGACACAATTCCAGCCCCAGGCCTAGCACGTGACATCCTATACTAGATCGCAATACGCTATATTGTGTCTACTACGCCTGATATAGATTACATATTACTCTAAGAATATTTCTGGAGATTTGGGTAGGCACGGTGCTTTGTTAGAAGCCAACCATGTCTTGTAAATCGGTAAAAATGTACTACTAGGTACGTACGTATTCGAATAGTCCGACGACCGGATTTACTGCCAATATATCCGGGGATCTCATTGGTCGCTTCCCAAAGATTCACCGATGACGTATGACTCGTACATAATTAATATGGGATTAATTAGTAGAGAGAGAAAATTAATCTAGGATTAATTACGGAGATATTTTATCTGAGATAGAATACTATTTAAATAGAGAGAACGAATAATTTGGAATTAATCGATAAAATAATATATTCGATATATTAAACGAAATTAGATTTCGATGCGGAATTAAAATTAGATTTTAATTCAGGAAATTAGTTAATTTAGAATTAATTCGCTAGCGACTTGAATAATAATTTTACTAGGCATAATTATTTAATTAAATTTGATTTAATTACGTCACAACGAAAAATTCGTTAATTCGGAATTAGCGAACCCGACCCCGAGAGTGTTTACGGGCCCACTCGCATTTTGAATCCAGTGGGGCCCACAAGTCACATCATGCGTCACATCACTAGTCAACTTTATCACTTTAATGTGATGGAAGTTGTTGGTTGATGGTTGAGTGCAAAACACTCAAATGTGAGGGTTTGAATGACTAATACCATTTATTTAATTTTTGGTTTATCATTTTGAATTGATTTTTGAAATCAATTAAACCAACACAACTCATCATCTTCTCCTCTCTCCCATTCGGCCAAGGGCCATTTTTCTCTCTTTTGCTTCTCCTTTGGCGAGAGCAACACAAGGGGAAATAGAAAAATTATGGTAATTTTTCAAGAGTGCTAGCACACCAAAGGAGTCTCACAAAGGTGATAGGGAAACACATTCATGATCATGGAATCACACCTAAAGCTTGGAGCTTGGAGGACATCCATGGAGGAGCATGACCGAAACAAGGAGCAAAAACAAAGGGCATTGTCGAGAGTCGTCCATGGTGGAAGAAAAGTTTTGTAGTTCTTCGCATCGTAAAAGCCGATCAAAGTGAGTATTCCACAACTTTATTTTGATGTATTCACACATTTCATAGCTTAATTTGATCTTGGGAAGACCTAGAAAACCCAACAATGGTATCAAGAGCCTTGATTAAACATGAAATTGATTTAGGGTAAAATTTGGGTAAAATTGATTTGAGCATGATTTGATGAAATTGATAGTTTGAATATGCTTGAATGATGATAACTTAGAGTTATACATGATCAATTTGATGAAAATTGAATTGGATTAATTTTTCCCCAAATTTGAGACTTGGCCGAAAGTTGATGATGCCCTAAAGTCATGGTAATTATGTTTTTTGATCATTGGATGAGTTGGAAGACATGGGATAAATTGATTGAGATTTAATTGGATTGAAATCGAAATCAATTTTGAAAAACCCTAAATTGCCGTGACCTAGTAAGCATGGAAATGATATGATTTTTTGATTCAATAATGTTGGACATGTGTTGATGATAATAAGCATGATTAATTATGTAAATTAGTATTTTGGAAATGTTAATTTGACTAATTAATTATGGCTAATACACTTTAAATAATTTAATTGTGATATTTGGAATATTGTGATTAAATTGGTTGGGCTGAATTTGGAATTGGGCTAAAAAGGTTGTATTTGGGCTTAATGGGCTTGGTTGGACAAAGTTTGGTTTAGGTTAATTGGTTGGATCCAATTGGGCCCAAAACCATATCCATAAAGTCCAAATATGATTAAATGGACCTTTAATATTTTAATTGGGCCTAATGGGCCTAAATTGATTTTTGGCAAAATGGTGATTCCTTATTGGGCTTTGGTTGCCAAAGTCCATGCCTTATAAATTAATTGAAAGCCCATTGGACTTTAATTAAATTGACATTGGATGTTAATTGGGCTTTGAGACCCGTAATGATTAGATTTAGAATCTAAGTCGCAAAGGCTCATTAATAAAGTGTAATTATTTAATTTGGAATTAAATATAGAATTAGTATTGAATACAAATTAAATTGGATTTAATATTGTAGTTTAATATAATTCAAGAATTTGTACTTTGAGTACTTATTCTTAAAACGAGTTTGACTCGTGCAAATCAAATCGTTGTTTGAACATTGGATGGTAATTAATTTCAGATTAATTAATTGGATTAGATTGATTGATAACATGCTTTGTGTGAATACATGGATGTGATTTATGAATAATGTATATCGGATGGATATTAGATGGGTGAGGGCAATTTTGGAAATTATTGTAATAAATTTAGAATTTATTAAATTGGACCTATGTGTCCAGCCTATTACCTCTTGATTCTTTGTATTTCTCTTCTCACCTATTCCCCTCAATGTAAATGAGGTTTCTTTAGAAGTGTTATGTAATTGGGTAGAAGTAAGATTTGTGCTAGCGGGAGAGAGGAAAAGGAGAGATTTGTTCTAGGAACAAAGTGTTTTAAATATCCATCCGCATATCATTATTAATTTATTTACCGCGCCTTATTATGCTTTTAGAATGCATGTTTAAGGGCCAATTACGCGAAAAACCCTCAACAAATATTAAGCGTTTTTCCTTCCATTGAATGATTCATTCTCAAGATCCAAGATTGGCACTGGTTTGTTGGCCAAAGTCAAGACCTTTGTCCATCGCGGATGTGTTTAAATCATGAAAGCTTTGTTCCATATCGCATGTCTTGTCCAAGTTGTGATTTGTTGGCCAAAGTCAAGATCATTTCTTGTCCATCGACATCGATTACGAAGCTTTCCAAGGTCAATGGGTCCCGCTTAACTGGAATCACTAAGTTTGTTGTGCCAAAGCCAAGGCTTAGTTGATTCAGAGAAAAAAGGTTAGGGAATATATTGGATATATTGCCATATTAGATATGTGTTTCGGACTTGGATGTCCACCTACTGGATCTAGGAATTGGATGAGATCCAATTGATCTTAGAGATCTACCTTGTTAAATATCATACAGCTTGTTGGCCAAAGTCAAGGTTGTGTGTTATTTAACGGGATCCTAGCCCACTAGGAAATAAGGTTTCCTGAGTACTCAACAAAGGGTTAGAGGCTCGCCGAAAAATAGTGGGAGGCAAGTATTAAATTTACAATTTCGTTTAGATACTTGCCAATACGCGCTCATTTCAATTTTTCGTCATTAATTAATAAATATATTAGTTGGACTAATATTTAATCATTGTTTTAAATTAAACAGTTGGACTGTATTCAAACTACTTCAAATTATAGTTGATTATATTGTTAGACTATAGTAATCAATATATTTGAATTTAACCAATCAAATTATAGTTGATTATATAGTTAAACTATAGTAATCATTATATTAATAGTGCCTAAAATCGTTGATTGGATAGTTGGACTATAGCAATTAAGATAACTGAAAGATTAGCGTTTAGAATATAATCCTGAGAGAAAATATTATTAAACGACTTTAATTTTCAAATTGGGAATAAAATCTCAGGATAGTCCTGGGAACTGAGAAGTTATTATATTTGATAGAATTACATCTCGGGCCTAAGCCCGGAGTTGAGCAAATAGTAGAACATGATATTTGGAAGATTCATGTAATGATAACTTTAGTGCTCAATCCATTATGCTTACCGCAATAACCCTTTAATTCCGTCGTCAATATTAAGGATTATATCTTTGTACCATGATGATGAAATTAAATATCTTCATATATCTATTCTTAGATCTTAGAAGTACAAATTGCATAAGAAGCTCTTTAGCTCATGTATGTCAGATGGTACATCTGTCGAGCACTAGGTGTCACAGATGATTGCTGACATCGATCAGCTTGGTTAGCTAGGCATTACCTACGTGGCCGAGACTACCAAAGATTTGATCTTATAGTCTCTACCCGAAAGCTGGGGCAGGTTCATTATGAACCAAGAGTAAACTCTTGGATAGTTGATGGCTATGCTCTAGGAGGCAGAGCCAGAGCTTCTAAAAGTGGCAAAGGCAAAATCATCACAGTCTTCTAGGAAGACAAATGACATATCCCAAGATGTCTACCTAAACTGTGGTAAATGGGTCACTGGAAGCGTGACTGCCGTATGGACAATGAAGACATGAAAGAATTGAAGGCGGGGAAAGGCTCCGGCTTCAAGTATGTTTGTCATAAACATGTTCACTATTAGTTTCAAAATTGGATTTTGATACTAGATGTGGTACATAGATATGTACTGATGTGTAGAATCTGTTGATTAGCAGGATACTGACTTCAGTTGAGATTAATCTGCGAGTCGGAAATGGGACGAGAGTCGCTGTTTTAACCGTAGAAACCTAAGTTTAGGAACTACCCTTCGGGTTAGTACCTAAATTAGGAAACTGTTAAATGTACCTAGTTTGACTAGAAACATTATCTCTATATCAGAGTATAACTCGTTGCGGGTATACCTTTATATTCTAGAACACTAAAGTGTTTCATTTTATAAAGTTGATATTGAGATAAACACATTAGATGTGAATAACAGTATTTATATTTTGAATATAAATGAATCTCAAACGTATAACATGACAAGCAAATAGCTCAAACAGAATTCATCAGATGAGACTTATTTGTGGCATTGTTGTCTGGGACATATTAAACAAGACTCGTATATCCACACTTTCGAAGACTGGGTTCTAGGACGGATTTGATCATAATCAAATGATGTCTACGAATCTAGTTTATTAGGAAAAGTGCCTAAAACACCTTTTACTTGGTAAAAGAACAAATGCCACCGATCTGTTACTCTCGTTCATAGTGACGTAAGTGGGCCCATATCTAGCTAGGCTAGAGGTGGATATGAATACTTCGTAACCTTTACGGATGTGGCATCGCATTATGGTTATGTGTTTCTTTTGAAACACGAATCGGAAACTTTTGATAAATTCAAAAAGTTTCGACACGAAGTAGACAGACAGATCAGCTAAAGTATTAAAATCGTCACGGTTAGACCGTGATGGAAATACTTAAGCAATAAGTTTCTCAAATATTTGAAAGAGTATAGTATTCTTTCACAGTGGACTTGTAGGCACTGTATTTTTACATATAAGTCCCGATGATGAGCCTCGTACGGAGGCACTACCTCTTATGTCGCGGAAGTCGCGGGAAACGGACATCGGAAGGGAAAAGTCAAGAATTGACGTTTTATTAGACTTTATTTGCTCGTTTAGTTTCGGGATTGCTCGTTGGACCTCCGTTTCAAAATCACCCTTGGCCCAAAACCCTATTCTTCCTTCTCACTCTCGGCCAACATATAAATTAAATGCTCATTCACGCATCCATTGCCCATCACCACACCTCACGTCCATGCACCATGCAACAAGCCTTCACGACATTCACTCCCCACACAACCTTCACGCCTCTTTTGCCCCATTTCACGTGAACCATCTCCCATGTAAAGCCATGCAACCAAACTCCACTCATTTACCCTAACTATTCAAACAACCAAATTAACCCTCCACCAAGCATGCCCCACGTCATTGACCTCCAAATTACCTTACCCCCCCATTTTCAACAAAGTTTTCCAAGCCATTTAATAGCCTCCCATCACCATTTAATCAAGCAAACCCAACACCATTAAACCTAGCACCCCATGCCCATTGACAAAGCCATCCCTTTTCCATTTTTTTCAACAAAGTTAGCCATCCAATTAATAAACCTCATTAATGTTATCCTACAAAATAAATATACCTTTCATTTTCCTATATAAAGAACCCTTATACCCCATGAAACCTCTAGCACTTTCATAGCATATATACAACACAAAAACACTCTTTTCCTCTCTGAGCACTCACGCCTCTGCCCTCCATTCTGCCTCCCTTGTTCACGCCAATACAGCAACAAGTAAACAGCCATTGCTCACGCCAAACACCCCTGAAGAACCATCCCCATTCACGCTCACTGCAACCCCTCAATACCAACCCCTTGTTCACGCCAAGCAGCCCCTAAAACAACCCCTGATAAACAGGCCCAATAGCCCCTCACAAGTAGCCATTCTCCACGCCAAAACACATCTGAAACAGCCCATCTATTCACGTCCAACAGCCCCTCACAAACAGCCCATCAATCCCACATTGATTAGGAAACAACTCACCCTTAATTGCCTTCAACACCACGCACAAACACCTCACACGCCCCTCCCCTTTAGTCTCACATCGATCAAGAAACACCCCTAAAAGTCTAGATTACTTCACACCTAAAACAACAAAAGACCTAGCCCTCACGCAAGCCACACAGCCCTCACGCAAACCACATAGCCTTTCACGCACCAAGACTCCTCCCTCATGCATAAAGCCACGCAACAAACAACTATCACGCCAAGCATCCCACACTCCCAATATCCCACATCGATCAGCTCTCACTCACGCATGAACTCCCTTGACCAGCAACTTCACGCCTAATAACAGCCCTCAACCAAGCCTTCAACACGCCCAAACTGCCCTTGCACATCACGCCTGAACTGCACCCAAAAAACCCTTGCATATCACGCCCAACACTGCCCCAAATTATTCCAATAAAGTGTCGAAAAACACTGCCTCAAATAGCCCCCTACATTACCGTGAAACACTCCCCAAATTATTCCAGCAAACTGCCAAAAATACTGCCCCAAACTGCCTTCAATATCACCGAAAATACTGTCCCTAAACTGCACAGTTGTATCGCAAATTCTGCCCAGTTTTTACTACAAAACTGCACCAAAAACTGCCCCGTAAAACCCGTAAACTGCAAGCCAAAATAGCCTCGCATTACCATAAAACAGTAAGCTTAAACCATGACCAGAAACCGCAGCGAAATGGAGTGAAAACAGCGACCCAAACATCAAAATAGCAAAAGAAAATGCCGAACCAGTAGACCAGAGGAGTTGCGAAGCATCAACCCTTCCGACAACCGAATACCACACTTTCGAGAGACAACAAAAGAGGTTAGACCTGAGGGCACCCCTTTTATTTGTTATCTTTTTTTTAGTTATTTTATTACTTTATTTCGTATGAGTATTGTGGATTAGCGTATGATGTGATTTTCGGATGAACAAAATATGTTTTCTCTCTTGTGGTATATCGGATGGAAACCCGGACATAAATTCCATAGCCGAATCCGAATGGAAGATATTGCGGTTTGCACTCGGGATACAATGCCACGTATCACTTAGAGATTCACATATTTTAATTCATCCAACCTTGTATTCAAGCATGATTAGGTCGTTAGAAGGCTATTTATTTTAGTCTAGTATGTTATTTCTTTATGCATGACTTAGTTATTTTCTTTCACAATAGGAGTTTGATTTACGTTATGTTTAGATCGTTATTTATTCAACTTGCTTATTGTGTGATATCGTATGTTTACCGTTATTAAGACTTACTTTTAAAGCATGCAAACTTAGATTTAGGCCCTATAGGAATTTAGATTACTTTTGCAAATATATGTTGAGTAGACTTGGTTAAAATTGCACAAATCCATTCATTACAAATGACATAAGTAAGGGACCATTCCGAACCCAACAGTTTGAGGTATTCCCTTGCGAGGGGTGAGTACAGCCTTAAATCATTTCCCATTTTACACTGGGTGGCGACTCCTTTATTCTCTGATTTAGTCCCCTACGGGCTAGAACAACATCGCCGATTTCTGCGTCATACAGTTTGGCGACTCCACTGGGGATAGAGAATCGTCCCCGAAATAATGTCTTGTAATGTTTATGATTTGTGCTTTAAATTAACCATGTCTATTGTCGGTTAAGGGAGTTTAATCAAAGATGTTATTAAAGCTAGGTGACGGTTTAGTGTCTTCCTTCATTCACTACCTTTCTATAAGGAAAAGCTGCGAAGGCATCTAGATAATCATTACCCATAGCTCATTGTGACAGACTAATTTGGAGGACTTGTTGTTTATTCCTATCACCAAGGCGATAAGATCCTAAGAGGATTGGGTATTTAAGAGAGCTTGCTCCACCTTCCATCTGGGGAATCTACAATAAGAAATCCATTTGACAGTTAGTCACATACCGTAACTCATTGGTACGTACCGTAAGGTATAAAAAATGTGCGCTCACTTGGTAGTCTGAACCCTTGAGTGGGGAGTCCTAGTTATGGGCAATCCTTAGTCAGCGAGAGCCTTTGATTACACTCCTGAAACCTACATGTGAACCGTAGTTGTATGACCAGTAGGAATTATTTGCTTATGTTTATGTTTTGGACCATCGTCATTTGGATCCAGTTGGACTTCTTGTCAAGAGATATGAACTTGTTAGGCCATTTAAACTTGGACGAGTTCGTGTCCTTTGACAATTGGGCCAAAAGTTTCTAAAATGTCGATGGGCTATTTTGTGTTTAGTCCTCTTACCATTTGAATTTGTTGAGCCATGTTATCGCAACAGTATAAACTTGTTGGGCCTTTTCAACTGGGACAAGTTTGCACCTTGCAATAACGTGATTGAACGCTTTAAAATGACAATAGGCCGACTTATATATTCCATACATCGCACGCATCTCATGCACCTCATGTATACATGCATCATGCTAACCTTTATGTCTAAAAGCCATCATAGATACCCGTTGGGTTAGGGAAGAATGAAGAATCGTCAAGAGATAATCAGTCAACATGAGTGAGTCAGCCAACGAGGGATCCCGTCTGGATCAATTGGAGACCAAAGTAGCCAAAATTACTGAGCAGTTGCAAGTCTTGACCTATGCGGTGGCCAGTTTGACCATACCCCGTATAGCCAATAACAAAAATTGTGCAACCAGAATGGAAAGACCATTGGGGAACCTTCAAGGACCAAGCCCACTCCCTCCGAGGTCGCCCCTATCAAAAACAGACGATTCTCCAATCTTGGTAGACCTTTGTCAGAGGATAGCCATTCAGAAGTTGGCTTCTCAATATGTGAGTTTGAAGGGAGAACTATACAAAAGACAAGCGAATGGCATTCGGCTGAAGTGTTTAAGAAAAGAAGAAGCTCGAAAGGCAATGGAAGTAGTACTACCGGTGGAAGTTAAGATATGATCCATGCATGTTTTAACAGAAACAGAGCTACCTAAACAATAGTGGGTCTCACAGAGATTTTAATAATTAGCATTGATGGATGAAGTCCTTGCATCACATGCAGATATACCAGAAGAGATTGAAGCTGTATTTTGCCTGAAAAAAAGAAGACCGAATAGTCATCTGAAGAATCGGCAGAAGACCTAACCTAACGGAATTGGAAATTCATTCATGCATGCATGCATACACATAACGTATTTGCATTCCTTTTTGTGTTTGTAATAGTGTTTTAATCACAGGTTTCAAAGAAAAAAAAAAGAAAGCGGCAATGGCAAGCCAACCAGAAGCAGTAACAATGTTATCAGTTTCAGGAATGAATCAATGTCAGTTTCGGGGATGAGTCCCAGGGTCGAGGCCCATGACGATATCAGTTTCGGGATGAGTCACAGGGTTGAGGCCCGTATCAGCACCAGTTTCGAGAAAGAATCCCAGGGGATGAAGCCCAGATTATCAGCAGTGGAGAGGAAGAATTCCGAAGAGAGAAAGAAAAGTCTTTGATGGTTAGACATATGTCCGATGATGATATTGTTTGCTGTAGGGAGAAACCTTAGAATGATAAGTGCGAAATATGCTCTCGTCCGGTATTCTGAATGGATTGATCTCGGCTAGACTTGTGAGCATTTGATTATGGGATCTCAATAGTAGAAGCCTGAGTAGTTGGCAAGATGACTAGTTGAAGAGATGATCGATCAGTGAATGACCGATTGCCTGGATGTCCACCCAGGTTTACTTATGCTACGTTATATGATATGGTTGGAAACAAAGAAAAAGTCTCTACATTGAAAGAAAAGAAAAATGGACCGCCTATAACCGATAAGCGTGAAGCTACCCATGGGTGAGAGGACCACCATGAGGAGAAATGCTACCTTAAAGGGTAGGTGTGTAAAAAAAAAGAAAATAAAAAATGAAAAAAGAAAGAAAAAAATAATGAAAAAAAAAAGAAAGAGACAAAAGAAAAAAGAAGAAGACCATATCATGTTGAGTATGACGAAGTAATCACAGAATGTGATTAAGACATCCAGGTTGGTTAGACCCACTGATCCGATTCTCCGAAGACGAAATCATCGAGTTAGCTTACTTAAGGAATAAGCAGTGAAAGAGCCTTGGCACACACACACTAGCAGACTAGTTCAGATCACTCATTCAGACAAGCGGATCTGAGTGTATTGAGTACTTTGAAGGTTCTCCGGTTTCGACGCGAAGCATCCGTTGAGGATGAAAATATGCTTAGCTATCAGGATTATCTCATGAGAGGCAATACAGTATGTTGGAATAAACCATCACATCATCAGCATCAGTTTTGGGGATGAGTCCCGGGGGTGAGGCCCACACCTGCATCCGTATCAGTTTTGCCGGGTATGGCACTCTGGGGGCGATGCCCACACCAACATCAGTATCAGTATCAGTTTTGCAGAGTATGTCACTCCGGGTATGGAGACACATCAATATCAGTATCAGTTTATCCGAGAATGGCAATCTGAGAATGGAGTATGGTTCGAGAATGAACAAGCCGAGATTGGCAATCCGAGAATGGAGCAAGGTTTGAGAATGAACAAGCCGAGAATGGCAATCCGAGAATGGAGCAGAGTTCGAGAATGAACAAGCCGAGAATGGAAATCTGAGAATGGAACAAGGTTCGAGAATGATCAAGCTGAGAATGGCAATCCGAGAATGGAACAAGGTTCGAGAATGAACTGTTAGACAATTATGACCCATAGCATCACTGTTTGTAAAAGACATTGTGTTTTTGTACAAAATTAACTATGTAGTAATGAAATTTCCTTTTACCGTTTCGTAATTTATTTACTCTGATATAGAAATAGTAGAAGTCCTTATGATTAGTTCCGGATTGAGATGATATGAGACAGTATCAATCCATAAAGGTTTAATCATTAAATATCTCTAGTCGTAGTATTATCGAGACTGGACATCGATAATGCGGAATAGACTAGTATTGCACTTGTGCGTGTTGTGAGGACATAACAACACAGTTCTTATATGTTTAAATATTGGATACTTATGCAAGTGCGATAGGAGGTTGTGTTTTACTGATGGTACGGAAAACAGCTTCGCTCTGGATAGACCCCGCGGAATCCCATTGGTAGTATGTATATGTGTCTATGGGAGTCTGCTTTAGGGTAGGTGTATTTGGTCTTAACCTGAGACTTGCATCGCTAGTACTTGCGACAATCGGTAAACTTTCGTTTTGGTCGTCCGGGGCTTTAACAGGTTCTGTGTACGCCTCTACTAGGTTTATTGAGAATCGTAGTGTATTGGATGTGATGTCAAGATGGAAGTATCACTTCAGACATATGAAGATGATGATCACGCAGGGATTCAGAACTAGTTCTCTATAGTGTTGCAACCATCGAGATAATATGACAAGGTCATGATTATCCGATTCAAAGAGACTAGTATGTGGGCCCATGTCTAGCCAGGCTAGAGGTGGATATGAATACTTCGTAACCTTTACGGATGATGCATCATGTTATGGTTATGTGTATCTTATGAGACACAAGTCGGAAACTTTTGAGAAATTCAAAGAGTTTCTACCCGAAGGTGAAAAACAGACCGGCAGGAGTATAAAGACATTGCGGTCGGACCATGGTGGTGAATACTTAAGAAATGAGTTTCTAGATTACTTGAAAGAATATGGTATTCTTTCACAGTGGACTCCTCCTGGAACACCGCAATTAAACGATGTGTCCGAACGGAGAAACCGAACTTTGTTGGACATGGTAAGGTCTATGATGAGTCGTACTGAGCTACCTATTTCCTTCTGGGGATATGCATTAAACAGTGCAATTCTTATTTTGAATAAGGTTCTGTCAAAGTCTGTACAACAGACTCCGTATGAGATATGGACAGGAAAGAAACCGGGTTTCTCATTCCTGAAGATTTGGGGATGCTGGGCATACGTCAACGTTTGGAAGGTACCAAACTTGAGCCCAAATCGGATAAATGCCTATTCGTAGGATATCCTAGGGAAACCAAAGGATATTACTTCTATCACCCACGAGAGAACAAAGTATTTGTTGCTCTACATGCGGTTTTCCTTGAGAAGGAATTCCTAAATGCAGTGGTTAGTGGGAGGAAAGTAGAACTTGATGAAAATCAGAGTGATACTGTTCCTGCCATAGAATCCTCAACGGAACAAGAACAGTCCATCCGGGATGAGACTATACCACAATCTTCTATTACACAAGGACCGCGTAGGTTGGAGAGAGTCAGGATACAACCTGAGAGGTATGGGTTTCTGATCTCACCTCATGTAGATATTAATCTCATTGAGGATATTGAACCGGCTACGTATGAGAAATCGATACAAGATATCGATTCCGCTTTATGGCAATAAGCCATGAAGTCCGAAATGGATTCCATGTATACCAACCAAGTTTGGACACTGGTTGATGCACCAGAAGGCGTAAAGCCTATTGGATGCAAATGGGTCTTCAAGAAGAAGACCGACATGGATGGAAATGTACAAACGTACAAAGCTAGGCTTGTAGCGAAGGGGTATCGTCAACGACATGGTGTCGATTACGATGAAACTTTCTCACCCGTTGCCATGATTAATTCGATTCAGATAATGCTTGCTATTGCTGCATATTTCGATTACGAGATATGGCATATGGACGTTAAAACCACTTTCCTTAACATAAACCTTTTGGAGGATGTTTATATGCAACAGCCTGACGGTTTTATCTTGCCTAAACTTGCAAACAAGGTTTGTAAGTTAAATCGGTCCATTTATGGACTGAAGCAAGCATCGCGGTTATGGAACCAACATTTTGATGAGATCATAAAAGAATATAATTTTATTCAAAACGAAGATGATCCTTGTGTATACAAGAAGGTTAGTGGGAGAGCACTGACTTTTTTGTCCTTTATGTTGACGATGTATTGCTTATTGTCAATGACATTCCCATGTTAACATCGGTGAAGGCTTGGCTTTCATTAAAATTCTCCATGAAAGATCTGGGAGAAGCAGCCTATATTCTAGGAATAAAGATCTACCGGGATAGATCTAGAAAGCTGCTTGGACTCTCCCAGAGTACGTACATTGACAAAGTGTTGAAAAGATTCAACATGGATTAGTCCAAGAGGGGACTGTTACCAGTGTCACATGACATCACTCTATCTAAGGACATGTGTCCTAAAACTCAAGATGAGAGAAACATAATGAGTCGGATACCGTTCACCTCGGCAGTCGGATCGATCATGTATGCCATGATATGTACGCGACCTGATGTCTCGTATGCTTTAAGCATCTGTAGTCGTTATCAGACCGATCCAGGTGATGGTCACTGGATGGCGGTTAAGAACATCCTTAAGTATCTTAGACGAACTAAGGATGCTTTCTTAGTTTATGGAGATGGAGAACTTGAGATAACTGGGTATACCGATGCAAGTTTCCAAACCGATAAAGATGACTCTAAGTCGCAATCCGGGTACATATTTTGTTTGAACAACGGAGCAGTAAGCTGGAAATCTTCCAAGCAAGAGACTGTTGCCGATTCAACAATAGAAGCGGAGTATATTGCAGCAGCTGAAGCAGCAAAAGAGGCAGTTTGGATCCATAAATTCCTAATTGGATTAGGAGTAGTTCCGTTAGCAGCTGAGCCCGTTCTATTGTATTGTGACAACAACGGGGCTATAGCGCAGGCTAAGAAACCGCGGTTTCATCAACGATCCAAGCATGTTTTTTGACGTTTCCATCTGATTCGTGAGATCATACATCGTGGCAATGTGAAGATCGAGAAGGTCGCATCAGATGATAACATTGCAGATCCGCTGACGAAAGCTATTTCACAACAGAAGTTTGAGAAACATATACATAGTTCAGGTGTTAGATGCTTGAGTGACTGGCTATAGGCCAAGTGGGAGATTGTTAGACAATTATGACCCATAGTGTCACTGTTTGTAAAAGACATTGTGTTTTTGTACAAAATTAACTATGTAGTAATGAAATTGCCTTTTACCGTTTCGTAATTTATTTACTCTGATATAGAAATGGTAGAAGTCCTTATGATTAGTTCCGGATTGAGATGATATGAGACAGTATCAATCCATAAAGGTTTAATCATTAAATATCCCTAGTCGTAGTATTATCGAGACTGGACATCGATAATGCGGAATAGACTAGTATTGCACTTGTGCGCGTTGTGAGGACATAACGGCACAGTTCTCATATGTTTAAGTATTGGATACTTATGCAAGTGCGATAGGAGGTTGTGTTTTACCGATGGTATGGAAAACAGCTTCGCTCTGGATAGACCCCGCGGAATCCCATTGGTAGTATGTATATGTGTATATGGGAGTCCGCTTCAGGGTAGGTGTATTTGGTCTTACCCTGAGACTTGCATCGCTAGTACTTGCGACAATCAGTAAACTTTCGTTTTGGTCGTCCAGGGCTTTAACAAGTTCTGTGTACGCCTCCACTAGGTTTATTGAGAATCGTAGTGTATTGGATGTGATGTCAAGATGGAAGTATCACTTCAGACATATGGAGATGATGATCACGCAGGGATTCAGAACTAGTTCTCTATATGTTGAGTTTCAATCAAGTCCCAAGATCATAAATCATGCATAAAAACGAGTTGAATACAACCAAGGAGTAAGGCGGAATACATACTCACATTGATGGGTTTGATGCTAGGAAGAACAAGATGCGTTTTCCTCCTTGTTGGTGCTCGGTTTGGCCTCCAAAACAGCAGGGGCTGCTCGGTTTTGGTCCTCTTTGCGTCTCCAAGAATCGGCCATGGGTGGTCTCCATGGAAGCTCCAAGCTTCAAGCTTTTCCATGCTCATAAATTCGTTTCCCTATCACCATAATATAACCCATGTGTGTGCTAGCACTACTCTTCTTCATTTGCTTCTCAAAATTTCGGTCAAACCAGAAATTTTTGTGAAGAAATCGGCTTGAAGCCGTGAGAGGGAGAAGAGAGAAAGATGAAGGGTTTTTGGCTCCAAAAGCCTAAAACCGTGAATCACACAAACAAGAGAGAGAAAGTGATGCTTTTTATATATCATTTTATTTTTCTTTATTTACCAAGTAATATAAAATAAAAGGATATACAAAACTTTAATTAAAAAGTCAAAAAGCAAAAAGCAAAAGCTTTCAACTTTTCACCCATCACTTCTACTTTTTACATCAAGTCACTTCACTTTAATAAAGTGACAACATATCATATCACATCACTCAAAGTGACAAGTGATTTGACAATTGACGAGACTAGTGATTTGACGCTTGATGTGACTTGCGTGTCGCGTTCGAATTCGAAATGCGAATGCGCTCGCAATCAATCTCGGGCTCGGGTTTGCTAATTCCAAATTAACGAATTTTCCGTCGCGTCGTAATTAAATGATTACGCCTAGCGAAATCACTATTCACGTCGCTAACGAATTAATTCTAAATTAATTCGTTCGCCCGAATTAAAATCCAATTTTAATTTCGCGTCGAAATCCCAGATTAATTCTCTCTCTCTTCTAATTAATCCTAGATTAATTAAAGTGCGAGTTATACATCATCGGTGAATCTTCAGGAAGCGACCCATGAGATCTCCGGATATGTTGGCAGTAAATACGGTCGTCGGATTATCCGAACACGTAAGCACCTCGTACTACGTTTATACCGATTTACAAGACAAGGTTGGCTTCTAGCAAAGCGCCATGCCTACCCAATTCTCCAGAAATATTCTTACAGGAATATATAGATCTGTATCAAGCGTAGTATACCGTAGTATTGTGTATATCGGCCCAGTATCGGATAGTCACGTGCTAGGCCTGGGGCTGGATTTGTGTCTGCCCCGTACGAAGCACATGTCGGATGTCTGGTAACTAGTCTCTGTAATCGGATATACATGACCTTGTCATAATATCCCGATGGCCGCGCAGCACTTAAGAGCACTAATACCGTATCCTGCGTGACATCATCTCCAACATAACTGAAGTGATACTTCCGTCTTGACATCACACCCATACACTACGACTCTCTGATAAACCCAGAAGTGGTGTACACAGACTGGTTAAAGCCCTGTACCACCAAGACCAAAGTCTACCGATTATCGCAAGTATTAGCGATGTAAGTCTCATGTTAAGACTATACACACCTACCTTGATTCCGGCCTCCCATAGACACATAGTCATAATACCAATGGGATTCCGAGGGGTCTATCCAGAGCGAAGCTGTTTCCCGTACCATCGGTGAAACACAACCTCCTATCGCACTTGCATAAGTATC